>JASEVX010000006.1:90575182-90670182 GCA_031761405.1 Serripes groenlandicus | reverse complement strand
ATACAAACGAAATCCGATCTTGTAAATCCAAGTTTGCATTTATATCTATTTACTTTATAAGGGTTCGAGGTTATTTTCCAACGGAAAATTTATCCACTTTTAAAATCAATTACAAATCGACCATGATTCCCACCAAACGTGGAAATAACAGAATATAATATCGAATGACAACTGCAGCAAAACAAGAAAAAGTCCTGTACATTGTTATTTCCCTTTCTGACAATTACCTCATTCGCTGCCAAACGCAATTCAAGGCGTTTGCAAACAATACAAGCTCGTAACGAGTTGTCTCTCCTGAATTATGCATCGTTTGCCACTTAGACATTTAAAAAAAATAACCAAATTTCCTGTTGGACGAAAAATGGAGTGGTCCAACTTTCAACTAAGAAGGTCGATCAGGTGAAATTTGACACGTTCTTTTAGACATCAAGACATTTTAGACATGTTCTTTTAACTGACATTAATTCCTGTCTTTGTCTTCTTCCTGGAGACCTAATACATATTAGCTCTGGTATCCTAGTCGCAGACGCTTTATGACGCATTTACAGCACACGACTTTTTTGAATTCACAATGAACAATTCCTCCTTTTGCAACACTGTTTTCAACTATATTCAATTATCATCTTTTCATTTAAAGAGATTTTTCAATCCTTTAACATTTCAGTTTTCAAATCCGTCTGCTGCAGATTTGTTGTATGCGAGAAGGTAAACTATTTCTCACATTACAAAATGCCGTCTTCTGCATTGACGTCTGCGTCAGACAAAATATAACGAAATATGTTTCTAATATATGACCATCTGCCAAATCAAACATGAATACACATGAACTTCGTCTAGCTAGTTAAGGTCTAGTGTCAGGCATTATGGAGTGCCCTTTGGTCAAGGCACATTTCTAAGTCTAGTGCTAGTAAAATAAATCAAAGCACTGAAAGTGCTCACAGCAAGGGGCTAACTGCAGATAACATTTGGACCGATCCCAACAGTCTACTTGAACACTTTACACTATCACTTTGTTAGTTAGCACTTTATATCCATATATTAAATGATAAAGGAGTAAAGCAAAATACTGTGCACACAGTATGATGGTCTATCGATATACTAAAAGTTGGCATACACATGCGCATCTACTATCTGGATAGTTTCTGCTTAGCACACCTCCTGGTTTACAATGGATTTTTAGCCGTGTATTTTTAATGCAATTAACACATATACATTTCATATCAAAATCACAATAACCTAACAATGATAATTATATTGAGAGTCCAATTTTACTTTCAAAGCAGAAATAAAATCCTGTGTTATTTACATTTTCTTCAGCGTGCAATGACTGAAATATTGTTAAAAGCGACGTAAAACATCATACACACGATTTAATCATTTCTTAATGTTTCACAACGCATAGGTGAATAGTTTTAAATGCATTGCTTTTGAATTCATTTTAGATCCCAACATTTTGAAAGAGTTTATTGCAGCGGTGTTAAATGACAATTGCACCACTGATATCGGCAATTTATAAGACAAAAAATATTATATTTTTCTTATAAAAAAACCCTATCTGCCCAAACCGGGAATCGAACTCTAGTCTCCCGCTTTACGGTTGAACATGCTAACCGCTACGTTAAGCGGCCACTTCTAATAGGATTTTATTTATAGCATAATTATAAACCGATACACAAGTGAGCGAATTATTTAGTATTGAAGCGTTTTATTTTGATAAAAAACAAATGTCATTTAAATTATTTGTTTTATAACTGGGACTTGACTATTCTATTCCGTCTGCTGGGGTTGTTCAGGTTAATTTTGGTTGAGAATTTGATGTATTTACGCAGGAATCTAAAATAAAATATCTTGTACTTAGATTCCTGATTAACGTTACCGCTGAAAATACATTTTATTCGAAAGGATTTTTGGAAATTCCGACGCCTAGGCTCACTTGCACATTTACCGTATATGTTATATTTTGTCAACTATTTATTTTATTATCATTTAAATAATTTGAATGTTTGAGTATATATGTTATCATTGGGACTCAATTATCTGAAATTGTTTTTGAGTCGGAATCGAAAAGTTGCCTTTACTCCATTCGATTTACAATATTTAGGAATTAACAATGAACTTTACGCGCGATCAAGTATGTTGAAAGCGTAGAAATACATTTTAAATATTAATCATGTAATTCATATATTTTAACATAAAATTTCTTTCGAGTTATTTCTTTTGGGTTAGTGATGTCGAATCAAATCAATTTTCGGCTTCATATATGTCAACAAGTTACCGCATTTTGAAAGTAATTCAATGCCGTATCGTAAAACACCTGTCTAGATTCCAGTCTCAAAATGATGCGTCGTTTCGAAAATTAGCTACTATAGCAATTGGCTCTAACGAGCCCCTTGCTAAAAACACAAAGGGTGCATGAATAAGTGTTTTGTTGATAAGATGTAACTCGTTCAGCGTAAATGGCAATATTGAGGTTTTTGTAAACAAAACAGATTCAGGTGAGTCATCTCGTAAGAAGCTGTCTCACCTAAATTAGCATTGATTACATTTTATTTATCAAATCATTCCAAAACTCTTTATAAATAAGAAATGGAGACGCCCGGTTTGAACATGGAAGAGTCTACTTTAAACAATTCGGTGCTAGAAGAGTTAACTGAAAGACGGTTGAATACGGCGTTCCGTATATAACAAGAGTGCCGCAAGCGAACGCCAATTCTCGTCTGCTTTTTTCTTAGTCGTAAACGGGGGATTACTGAATAATTATTACAGCTAGAGTTATGTGACTTGGCATAGACATGCGTATTATTCCTTGGAACATGTGTACCAAGTTTCATTTGAAAATGTTAAACGTTTTTTTGAGTAAAAATGTAAGGTTAAAGTTTTGTCACGACGACGCAGATGCAGACGACGACTTTTTTTCATCGAAAAACTAATGACCTAACAGGCATCTGAACAGTGAATCTGTGCATACGCATTTTCGCCAATCTTCACCAATCTTCACCGTCCGCCTATAATTTATATAGACGTGAATGCAAACTCTGAAATAAAAGTAGAACCATATACCCACTATATGTACGTCAGTGCTACTGGAATGATGATGTCAAACCAGAGAAGATCGTAAAACTTGGCTCCCAATATTTACGATACGTCTCGTCCAGTAATTGGTCGGTATGCTGGGGACGGAAAACGATCATACCCCTCCTTAATGTTTCAACAACTATAGGGTTTGGTCTTAGTTAGTAATCAGACATGTGTAGTGCAAGTCAAGTATAATGACTATTACTGGTTCTACGTATGTCTTTGACATACTTCTAGTCTAGACACGCTAGTTTATTCCAGTCCAGTCTGTTCGTACAGAGCCATAACATTTATTTTAGGTCTCTGGTTTGTAGTACATGCCCAACTCCCCTATTCTGAAGTTTCAACGCTAATGGTAATTTGTAATGTATGCATATTTATGCGACACTACTTTGGTTATAAATTATAATCAGTTTGGAGATACTTAATTATTGCTTTTTTTAGGGTTTTTATGCATTTATTACATACACCATGATGTATTCAAAAGCATGAAGATTGAAATAATTTACTCTCAGCATGCCCAATTAACTATTTAGCGAGCAGGACGGGGATTGAATAGAAAGCCAGAGGCTTAAATATACTTCTTTCACTGTGAATGTACGACTAAATCATATAAGTTGGCCAAAAAACCAAACCCTGAAACTGTAAAACTCTAAAAACGTTCTTTGATCTCAGAAATTATCTCTGTGCTCAAAATAATACTTCGGATTTGTCAATTTCGGAATTAATTTGCTTCTGACCAATCTGATACTTGAGCACAAGGTTAACTTATAAAGTTTTGGAGACTGAACAGATTGCATTGGGAGCAAGTTGATCAGGTTCACTGCTGGTTCCAAATTACTAAAGGTCAGTTCTATCCCAAAGCATGACTCGATTTATATTTAGTGAAATTTGATCCCGGTCTCTGGCAAGTAGTTCCGGGAGAGGCGGATTTATCTTCCAAAGCCTTTAACCCTTTCCACCAAAGACTATCATGCGACAGTTCTGCAGCAGACAACTTTGAACATATTTTGTAAAAAAATGGAAAAATCTCTATAATTGAATGGATAACCTATGACTAAAAGTGGAAAAAAAATTGTGGCAAAAGGAGATATTGCTCGTTTTGAGCAATTTCTTCTTTTGTCACTATGTTTTCTAAAAAGCTGTCTGCTGCAGAGGCGTCAGAAAGCCTCTATATGAGGGAGAGTGTTAAGCATGGTTTTCATATGATGCTGGCACAATTGTATAAACAAAATATAAATACTTTTGAGATATTTTTAATCAAGCTGGTAACAATATTTAAGACATTAATACAACAAAATGTTATCATTAATAAATATACAATGTCATATAATACATCAAGCATATCATGGACCTTCATACTTGACAGGTTTAACGATGATTTTGAATGAAGTCATCCAACTATTCACATGAAGCGTCCATTTACAAACCAGATACACCAACACATAGAAAGAGAAAGGTTACATATTCAAATATCCATGATTTAATATAATTTAACCCTTTCCCACACACCACACATCTGAGGCATTGTATCAGAGACATGCATTTATATGTCTCTGATTGTATACATCTATTTGTCATTGTATCAGAGACATGCATTTATATGTCTCTGATTGTATACATCTATTTGTCAGTGTATCAGAGACATGCATTTATATGTCTCTGATTGTATACATCTATTTGAAAATTTTAAAAATATTCTTTAATAAAAGTGTGTTTTTTAATAAAAGTTCAGAACATTGCTGCAAAAGGACAAATGACAAATTGCTCAAATTGCCACAATGTTTTAACTGTGGTCTACTGCAGATGCATCAAAATGCGTCTGCAAGTGGGAAAGGGTTAACCTTGTGTACACATGTATGCGCAGATATGACTATGACTAAGATCAGGCTGTTTTATATGTATGGTCCCAACATCTAGATAGCATATCCCTGAAACAGATTATTTTTTATTTATATAGGACAGACAAGTATGACCTTCAATTCTTGACCTAAATTAAAGGTCAAACTGAGGGGTTTATGAATTTGAAACTAAATCTGCAGCAGATGACTTAAAAATAATCTAAAGACAATATTTGAAAATGGCCTTTAATTTAAGTATTATTATTGAATTGAGTTGAAAACATTTTGGCAAAAGGAGAAATTGCACATGTTGAGCAATTTTATCTTTTGCCCCAATGTTGTCAAAAGTCATCTGCTGTAAAGACATGTGGGAGAGGGCTGAATGAACTCTTGTGGGTTACAAATTAGTCTATTCTCATTCTAGATGATCGTTAAATATAAATATTTTCAAAAGCACTCAGTTGTTTATCTATTCTCTGATTGCGACATTACATACTATTTATACAGTTGTCCATCTGTTTTGAAAACATCTGAGGAAGATTGGATAAAGCAGGAACATAGATAAGATTATCTACATCCCGGAATAAAGTAACATCATGAATTTAATATTTTAACACTTTTATTTTAACCTATAAAGATGCTTTCTGATGCGTCTGCAGAAAACGACTTCTAAAAACATTTTGACAAATGAAGAAATTGCTCATAATGAGCAATTTCCTGTTTGGCCACAATGTTGTCAACTATTTACAAAAATAATACTTTAATAAAGAGAGATTTTCCATATTTTTGCCTATATATTTTATCTGCTGCAGGTTTGTTGAATGTGGGAAAGGGAACTGAGAGAAATTTCACCCTTTAGCCACAAATTTAAGTTGTTGGCTGCACAGGCGCCAACTTTAAGAAATATGTTTCAGGTAAGGACTCACAGATACATATGCTATAACCACATGATAACACACATCAGCTGTTATCTATGAAAGGACCTCCTACATACCAGCAATAAAATATTTATATCTACAAACAAAAGGTTTCACAAAATAAGACATTTTGTTTTATTTACAGAGAATAGGGACTTTCATTAATTGATGAGCAATTTCCGCATTTCTAGAAACATTTTTCTATTTCTTCTCAAGCCTATAAAGGATTAACGAGATAAGGGAATTTTGCATGTTCTAAAATCCTTATTTGACCACTATACTCTATGTTGTGGGTACTCAAAAGAATCGTCTCAATGAGTGCCCACATCATAGGGCTTGGTTGGATAATAAGAAAGATATTTTGGGGTAAACAGCTGTAAAAACCACTTCTTATCTGTACCGCTGCGTATTTGTTCTCCAAATATTTGACATTAATGAGATTCAAAAGATGCTATATTGTATAAGGAAAATGCCTGAACAATACTGTTACTGATAAAATGATTTAACTTAGGTTTATCTTTTATATTGAACTAATTTTTTCTTTAAACCCTTTCCCACCTACAACAAATCTGAAGCAGATGATTTTTGAAAATATCTAGGCAAACAGAAGGAAAGGCTCTATAAATGTAGGTATAATTACTGAAAAGAGTTCAAAACATTGTGGCAAAAGGAGAAATTGCTCATTTTGAGCAATTTCTACTTTTGTCACAATGTTTTCAAAAGTTGCTGCTGCAGAGGCGTCAGAACGTGGGAAAGGGTTAATATAACTTTCTATATCTTAACCCCTTTGAGGCATCTGCGATATATGACTTTTGAAAACCATGTGGCTAAAGGAAAATTGCAAATAAGGAGCAAGTTCTCCTTTTATCACAATATTGACAATTCACTTCAATAATTATGTAGAGATTTTACATATTTTTGTCTTGATGTGTTCAAAGTTTTCCGCTGCAGATTTGACGTACTCGGGAAAGAGTAAACATATCAGTCTTTTTTTTCTCTCTCCTTTCTGTTAGAGCTTTGCATCACATAAGTTATACCACACATAAACTAACCTTCAGCATTTATAATCAGTTGAAACATACAACAACGAATGTTTAACCCTTACCCGCATACAGACGATTTGAAAAATTATCTCAAAAGGAGCTACTGATCATATTGATCAAAGTCTCCTCCTGCCACAGTATTTTCAACTCATGAAATATACCATTATTCATAGAGAATTACCATATTTATACCCAGATGTTTTCAAAGTCGTCTGCTGATGAATTTTGTTGTATGTAGGAAAAGGTTAAACCTTTCCCAAATACAGCTGTATTTTGAAGAATCTGCAGCAGAGAACTTTTGAAAACATTGTGGCAAAAGGACAAGTTGCTCATAATAAATTTCTCCTTTTGCAACAGTATTTTCAACTCTTCTGAATAATTATCTTTCAAATTATAGAGATCTTCCATGCAATAAATTTGTTTTATGTGGGAATAGGCAAACTAATTTGTGTGTGAAGCAGATTATTCTGTGCAATGGATGATCTCAGTCTTCACTGGTCACAAACTTATAAAGGTTAGTTTTTCCCACGAAATTATAGGTAATGGTTTCACTAATCTTCACTATAGTTTAGAGTTCTCCTCTACTGAAGGTATTTATACACTTTTATACAATGGTTCCCGGAATCGGCTACAATGACATTTCCTTCCCCGGTAATGGCTAGACCCTGGGGTCCGTACAGGGGATCAGCTGATGTGTTCACATAACTCAGGAATGATCCATTACTGTCAAAAACCTGCAAATATATATGAAATATAATCTATAAACCTATTACCACATATGTATGCTGATGCCTTTTCAGCAGACGACTTTTGAAAAGATTGTGGAAAAAAGAGATATTGCTCATAATGAGCAATATCTGAGCAATATCTACTTTGTGCCAAAATGTTTTCAACTTTATTCAACAATTGTTTTTTTCATTTATAGGGTATATATACTTCTGATTAATTGTTTTCAAGGTTGTCTGCTGCAGATTTATTGTAAGTTGGAATAGTTTATTGGGTTTGTGTGATATGACGTTTCTATCAAGCCAATCCATGGGTTGACTGATCGGAGGGTAATGCTGTTTTCAACATATTACAGCAGACAGTTAACCTAACCATGTGTTTCCTGAATGTCATACATAAAAACTCCGCACAATCTTTCCAAGCAACTAGCTGAGAATCCATAGCTAATTCTAGGAATATTTAGATAAAAATGTTGGGCCAATCAGTATAGAGTCCGGTCAGATGGCCAGTATGCACCAGCTTGCCTAGTGTCCCTTTACTGGTGATAGAGCTTTGACAGAATCAGTTCCAGCAGTTAACCCTTTCCCTCATATAAACGCTTTCGGACGCCTCTGCAGCAGACGGCATTTTGAAAACATAGTGACAAAAGAAGAAATTGCACAAAATGTGCAATTTTTCCTTTTGCCACAATGTTTTCCAATTTTAGTCATAGGTTATCCATTCAATTATGGAGATTTTCTATGTTTTGACAAAAAACGTTCAAAGTCATCTGCTGCAGAATTGTTGTATGAGGGTTAAATGGTTAGGGCAATATGCTGCAAAGCTGTTAAAATTAGTTTGTAACAGTGAAAAGATTCAAGTTTTACCTGTATCCTTGAGTTGCCCCAGTCAGCCACCAGGATATTCCCATGGTCATCCACTGCCACCCCTGTCGGTGCGTTAAACTGTCCATTACCCTCTCCATTGGACCCAAAACTGAACAGATAGTTTCCTTCACAGTCAAATACTTTAATACAGTGATTGTGAAAATCTGACACAATTATATCATTACTGGCATTTACAGCTACAAAATGCGGACCAGCAAATTGACCTTCACCATTACCACGGGAACCAAACTTGGATAAAAGTTTTCCATTGGACTGGAAAATAAAAATACAGCTTGCTTTGTTATCTACTACAATAATGTGTCCATTGCGATCAACAGCAACTCCCTTTGGCCCCAATAACTTTCCTGTTCCAATTTTATTTAAGTATTTTCCTTCTGGAGAGAACACACTAACCCACTTATTATCATAGTCTGCAATTAAAAAGTTTCCATTAAGTGTTATGCCAACACCAGTAGGGCGTTGAAGTTTACCAGCCACACGACCAGGAGCTCCAAAGCGTAGTTTACAGTCTCCGGAAACTGTGAACACTTGGGCTACTTGATTGTTACTATCCGCGACCAATATTTTACCTTCCACACAGCAAAGACCCTGTGGATTCGTAAATTCACCTTTATTTCGACCTTTGATCCCTACTCTCCACAGGAGGTCGTCTTCAATGAGATTACTTTTTCTATTTGACCCTGACCTTGAACTTGATGGTCGTTTGGTTCCCTTTTGTTTAACTGCAGCCGTTCTTGGTATCTTTGATGCACTTCCAGATGCCTCTATATGTTCACTTGAGCCAACATTCACAGCCTTGACCTTAAATGGTGATCCTTTTATATGCTTTCCAAACAGTTTTATAAACATGTTATAATTGTCTTCTCTGGGGAGAAGGTAAACTAGTTCATATGTTCCATTTTGCTGGTCTGTTATTGCAGGAATTATTCTATCTCCATTAGATGCTGTCAGTTCAGAATCAATAAGAGCCTGACCTACTTTGACTAGATTACCATGGCGATCTTTGGTTGTTATGGTAATGACCCCTGGTTTGTTGACATATGCATGCCTTAAACCGTCACCTGTTGCTGATGTATTAAAACCTATTGCACTATTATTCTTTACATAACCTAAATTGCCTAGAGATTTTTTCAACCCTTGACAATGAGCAGTGTCAAAACTAACAAACTCATTTTCCTCTGGTAGCTTTTTCACCATGTCACTAGCAAACTCCCTTAATTTATCAGCCATCTCTTTCCTCAGTAACAATGTTTCTGTATCATTGCCATTTTCAACCGTATCTTCAGTAAAATCACAACAATTATTTATCTTTCCAATAATTCCTTCAAGATTTTCTTTCTGACTAGTGAGGACATCTTGCTTTTTAACACATACATTGTTCAAGTCTTTAAGAAGTGTATTCTTCCTCTCATCCATCAAACGTATCAGTTCATCAAATGTTTCAGTTATCTTTCCTTCTGCTATTTTTGTATTACTGGATAAACTCTGGTTAACCTCTGTAATGTTGTTTATAGCCTCGTGTAATTTTGGGATTTGACCTCTAGCTTCTTTGATGAGGCCCTCTAGTGATGACTTGTGTTCCGTGACAGCTTCACTAAGGGGGATAATTCCGTGTCCGTTATGTTCAATGGTGGTACAATCTTTACACACCCCTGTCTCGCAGGATGTACAGTAAAACTGAAAGACATTAAAATAGACATACAGGCCATGCCATCTAACCCTTTCCCACATAACTGCAGCTGACAACTTTGAAAATATTCAGGCAAAATTTTGGAAAATATCTGTAAATGAAAGTCAAATTACCGGTACAGAATAGTGTTGAAAATAAAGCAATAGATGAGCAATTTCTCCTTCGTTGCAAAATTATAAAAGTGGTCTGCTGCAAATGGTTTCTTTAACCAAATTGAGAAAGTGTATGAACTTTGAAGACAAATCTATAACCATGAGTGCCACTCCTTATATAAGAGTCTGATTGCTTACAGAGAATGGTTATTAATTAGTAGACGTATGTACTACTTGTATGTTTAACCTGGCAGCAGTCATACTGCTATCCCTACCATCCAAACCTCCAAGGAGGAAAGCCAGTACTATCATGTGGTATGTAAAGACCTGACCGGAGATCAAACCAGGGTCTCCTATTCCTATGAACTCTCCAAGACTTTTGTAAGAAATGATATCAATATAATTACAAGAGAAAGTTGATGCAAGACATCAATGTCGCCGGAAAAGCCTGCATTGATTTATTTATGTATTCTTGACTTTCCTTAGTCTATTCAAACATTAGGAACGTTGAAATGAAAACATTTACTTATAAATTTTATATTCACCTATACATTAGGGTATCTATAAAAAATTAACGAAATGTGTACACATTTATCTTGGCTTAAATTTAATTTTGCTGTTGTTACTTATTTAAATAATAGTATTCATTCATATAATTTCAATGTTTGTCAATCTTATTCGAATCACAAGGTAAATATCCTGGTATTGCTTTAAAGGGAGGTAATTTGAAGAAAACAAAAGTCTTCAAAAGGAGAAATATATCAGCATTACCGTCTACAGTTTAAATTGTTCTATTGTTTGTGGATTTAAAAATGTTCTTTTTTTCTTATTTCTACATGTACAACGAAATATTGCGGCTTCTCTTTGACGCTTTGCGTCAAACATTCGTCTTGTACTTGTCTAAAATAAAATAATATCACTCGCTTTTTCATATCGAAATGCGCATGCGCGAAAATCGATGTTAAAGGTCACGAACCTACACAACAGAATAGGGTCTATATTTAGCTTAGAAACAGTTCCTACTTTAGATATTCATGGATTAACATTATTAAATGAATTCTACACAAATCAAGACATCTCTTTGAACATGAAAACAACATTTAGTAAGTTAAAATTGCTATTAAAAGGAGAATCCGAAATTGACCTCAATGATGACACATAAGAGTCTGCATTAGGGGGTGTTGGTTCACGTCTTGAAGGGACCACTTTTGTCTTCGTAAATAAGACAAAAAACTTAAATGCGAGTGAAACAAAAAAAAACTGCAAACATTAAAAAATCGGAATATTTATTTCATTTTAGATGTGTCATTTATTAGTGTTCGTAAACAACCACAATTGTAATATGTTCAAATCATCTAGATTTGTTTCTTTCTAATAATAAGCCGCCCTCCCATGTGATTTCCGAAAAGCTATTAAAAATAGAAGTCGCGGGCTTCTGCCCGGCGACTAATGATCAATCTTTAATCTATTAGCCATTCTTTTGACATAATATCCCTTGAAAGTTTACCTGTTATAATTAACTTGTGCCAACAATTTTTTTGATACACTTGCGTTAATATCACATTGTATTGAACTCCTTTATCAATAGTTCAATGTTATCTTAACCATATTTTTCTTTCAGTTGCGGGTTAGAAATGAATTAAATAGCTTTTTCATCATCCTCAATTTGAAAACATAAGCCTGTACAATACCTAGGTCCTAGGCAAAGAACCTCAGTTTGTAGCATCATGCAGGCTGTCAATCCAGGGGTTTTGAGGTCGAAACCAAGATGTTTCTTTTTTGCTGACGTTTGACAAATGTTAATGCGACAAGAGTCATCCATCAGTTGGCTAATAGTCTATGTGGTAATGTAACCAGTTGCTTGGAATGACTGTTATGTTGAAAACTGGTATGATAAAGCAAGGTGACCCATGTGAACTGGCCGCTATGAAATAAGTGAAAAAATTGTTGAAAACAGCATTAAACCCCAGGGAATCAATCAATCAGCATTACCTGTAGTGGGTTTCCTTCATGGTTAGGACACACAAGTGATGAGTCCTCACTCTCGGATGACATGGAAGGTGCAGGAATGCTCACAAGCTCGTGTTCCTTCAAGTTGTCATCTTCTGCATGCTGTTTCACACAGTTCTCACAGAGATATTTATCACAGGATTTACAGTTGGTCACAGGTTTAACTCCCTCCCCGCCACACAAACCACAGGATTCTGGCTGATCTAAGTTATGAAAATGATACATTATACCTTTCCTTCATATATAGAACACTTTTGTTGCATCTAAATTTGCACAATTTTTCTTATTGCCACAAATTGTTTGCAACATTATTCAATAATTGAATAGAATTGTAAACTTTATGAGCAATTTTTTCCTATGTCACAATAATTTCAAAAGTTGCTTGCATCCAAATGTTTCTGCAAGGGTTAAAACCAATGTAATAAAGGAGAAATTACCCAAAACAAGTAATTTCTTGAAGCTTCAACTTGATATCAAAAGCATCCTTTCAGTTTTCAAATTGTGATATTTCTTCCACATTTGTTTCAAAGAAGATGCCAACTACACATAAATACTAACATTATCAAGATAATTATCAAACCTTTCCCTCATATGACAATTCTGCAGCAGACGACTTTGAACGTATTTTGTCAAAACACAGAAAATCTCTATAATTGAATGGATAACCTATGACTAAAAGTGTAAAAACTTGTGGCAAAAGGAGAAATTGTTCGTTTTGAGCAATTTCTTCTTTTGTCACTATGTTTTCAAAAAGCTGTCTGCTGCAGAGACAAAGCGTCTATATGAGGGAAGGGGTTAAACCTTTATTCTCCTTTCATCACCATATTTTTAAAAGTTGTCTCCTGCAGATGTATTAACCCTTTCCCACATACAACAATGCTGCAGCAGACAACTTTGGACATACTTTCTCAAAAAATAGAAAATCTCTATAATTGAATGGAAAACCTTTATAATTTAATGGATAACCAATGACAAAAAGTGGAAAACATTGTGCCAAAAGGAGAAATTGCTCGGTTTAAGCAATTTCTTCTTTTGTCACTATCTTTTCAAAAAGCTGTCTGTTGTAGAGGCGTCAGAAAGCGTCTATATGAGGCAAAGGGTTAAATAATGTGTCTGCATGAGTAAAAGGGTTAACTGCTTTTTATCAGAGGTGTATATACATAAAAGAAATCTGAAATCAGTCAATCAAATTAAGGACATCTAGCTGAAAGGAAAATCTGAATACACCCATGAGGTATGTGGGCACAGAATCAAGACATTTTTAAATTATATAATCTAAAATATTTCTGTTCACAATTGAAATTAATCTTGCAACATTTATTATTTAAAATTCAAGGCGGAGTTGAAAACATTTTGCAAATTTCCTCCTTAAAGTTGTCTCAACATTTTGAAAGACATCATTGATAAGAAGTCTTCTAAATGAATTTCATAGAAGTAAAGGTTAACCCCTTCCCACACACATTTATAAATGCACAGTAAACAACTTCGAAATCATCCGGGCTAGATATGGGAATTGCCTATAAATCAAAATACAATTTGAGTAAAAAACAGTATGGTAAAAGGAGAAATTGCTCATGAGCAGTTTCTCCTTTTCCCATGATGTTGTAAAAAATTATATGCATGAAACGCTCCAAAATACATCTGCATGTGGGAAAGGCTTAAACCTTCCCCTTCATATAGACGCTGCCTCTGCAGCAGACGGCTTTTTGAAAACATAGTGACAAAAGAAGAAATTGCTCAAAACGAGCAATTTCTTCCTTTTGCCACTATGCTTTCCACTTTTAGTCATAGGTTATCCATTCAATTATAGAGATTATTTATTTGTTGACAAAATATGTTCAAAGTCGTCTGCTGCAGAATTATCGTATGAGTGGAAGGGTTAAACACCTGGTTCTATCCATATCACCATATCACTGAGTGGACAATATGTCAATATGTTAAGATAATCTTTAATTCAACCCTATCCCATATACAGATGCTTTCTGGTGACTCTGCATCAGATGAATTTTTGAAACACTATGTAAAAAGAGGTAATGGCCAATGATGAATTTGTTTTCCTTTTGCCACAATGTTTTTCCACTTTACTCAATAATTGACATTTCAATATTTTTGACAAGATGCCTTCAAAGCTGTAATGTGGGAAAGGGCTAAATGGATTGTGTTTAAAAATGACGTTTCTAACTCTTCACCTAATATCGTAAGTTTGCACATTGAGAGCAATTTGTCACATAGTGCTTACTAGTTACTAACAACATTGATAAGTATATTCCAATGGCATCATTATTTAATGTGTTTGTAACCCTTTCCCACTTGCAGACACATTTTGACGCGTCTGCATCAGATGACTTTTGAAAACATTCTGGCAAAGGAGAAACTGCTCACAATGTGCAATTTCTCCTTTTACCACAATATTATCAACTTTATTCAATAATTATACTGTCATTTATAGAGATTTTCAAAGATGTTTCCTGCAGGTTTGTTGTATGTGGGAAAGGGCTTAACCCCATGCCATCAGGAATTGAATAACTACCTATACACTCCATTAGACTGTTTAGGAAAATGTTGGCCTGTAGAGCATGAACGCCATCTAGTGGTAAAATGGACTGTTGGCGACACACTGGACAAGTGACGGACAGACTCTCGGAGGGAATGTATTCATAGAGACACTGTTCGCAGAATGAGTGAAGACACGGAAGGACTTTTGGGTTATTGTAGCCGTGCTGACAGATCCCGCAGTTCAACAGTCCCGAGTCGATTGTCTGGACCGTGCTGACATTGTTGTTGAGGCTGTTCTGTAATTCCATCTCCTCCCCTTCACAGTACGACACCTGGAATATAGGAAATTAAAGAACCATAAATCATTCAGTATTAACACAATCCCAAATACAGCAAAACTGGAGCAGACCACTTTGAGAAATCAATGAATTTAGCTTTAAATGAGAGTATCATCATTACATGCTAAAATTTGCTTAATTAAACAATTATTCCTTTTACTGCAATGTTTTCTTAAGTCCTGTTCTGCAAATGTGTGAAAATGCATGATTGCATCGAAAACTGGGAAAGGGTTAACAAATTAATAAAGGCTCTAATTCAAAGATGCTGAAAAAAGTTGGGTATACCAGTGGTTCAATGTCAAGGTTAAAGTTATATGAGCCTATATTAACATTTTACATTTTAAAACAAAAGGAAATTATACAAAACTACTAACATCATAAATCTCATAGCCATAAGCTTCATATTCGTAGAGAAATAATTCAGGGACTCTAAAATATTGGTCCTGCAGATGACAGTGAAAAACACAGTGGCTAAATAAGAAAAATCTCCATAAAATTTAATGAAAGTATAATGAAAGTATAATTATTGAATTGACTTTAAAACATCGTTGCCAAAGCAGAAATTGCTCAATCTTTCCTTTTGCCACAATGTTTTTGTAAGTTGTCTACTGTAGTTGACTAAAAATACGTCTGCAAGTGGAAAAGGGTTGTACACTTTTTCATTTCTATTCCATCAGTTCATCCAGGTAATAGATAAAGATTTACAACTTTTAAAAACAACAATTAGGGTTGTTTAATATGTGGTATGCAATCATTTAAAAGAAAACAATTTTCAAAACAAATTTAACATCCTTATAAAAATCATGGGTAATTTAGTTTCATTATATTTAACTCAATAATTGAACGCCTCAAAATTAGCATACAAAATTACTATTTTCTTTGTCTCAATGGGACTGATATATGAACGTAAAGAACTTTTACTTAGACGTTCACCTGATGTGATACTTTTAACCCTTTCCGACTTGCAGGCAAATTTTGACGCATCTGCAGCAGACGACTATTGAAAACATTGTGACAAAATGAAAAATGCTCACAATGAGCTATATTCCTTTTGCTACCATGTTTTCAAAATTTGTCAACTGCAGAGGCTTCAGATGTGTGGGAAAGGGAGGGTTAAAAGCAGATGATTAAAAAATAATCATCTTTAGTAAAACAATCAAGACATTATGGACATGGATAGCATTTCCTTCTATTGGCAATCCATGATTATTTACACACACTGTATATTATAGCTGCCCTGCATCCAATTGATACTGAAACAAAATTAGATTTCGATCACCAATTTTGTTTTTTCTCCAATTGATTGGGGTTAAAAGCTGTTTTCAACAATTCCAGTCATTCCACGGCAAGCAGAATGACCTATCCATGTGTTTTTCACACCAGTATTCAACACAACTGTTAGCTTTTCATCACTATTGAGCCCATTGGTGGAAGATGGATGAAGTGCGTCACATTGCCTTTTGTCAGACATTGGAAGGAACGTTGGCTGAAATTAATTAAGCCTGCATCAGATCAATAGAGGCTCTTTTATTAATTTTTTTTAAACAGAATGGATTTTTGGTAAATGGTAAAGCTAAGTGTTTATTAAATGAAGCTAAGATATAATATAATAGTAAACAGATTTTAGTTCTTTCCATGATATGGACAACATTAATGACGTCTTTGCAGCAGACAACTTTCAAAGGAATTATTTAAGATGAAAATGCTCACTTTTTACCTTTTCCCACAATGATTTCACCCTCTGTATGATAACTACACTGACAAATCATCTGATGTTACATGTTTTTCCTCAAATGTTTTTAAACTCTTCCCGATACAAAGTCGTATTTTAAATTATCTCTTTTCAATAATTATACTTTTAAAGATATTTTTATATTTTTGCCAAGATGTTTTCAAAGCCATCTGCTGCAGTTGTGTTGTATGAGGGAAAGGGTAACATGCAGAAGATACATAAATATTATATAAACAATTAAAATAAATCTGGTTGAGTCATCATTTATGATCAGACACTTGTAATTACCGCAGTCTGATACATTATTGTAAATCAATCAACCCACTCATTTGTTTTTTGAATTTCAAATAACACATTAGCTTCTTTTTATATTCAAAATTAGTTATCATTGTGTCTCACACTGTTTTCCATAACTTGTCTGCTGCAGAGGCATCAGTAAGCATCTCACGGTTTACATGTGGAAAAGGGTTAAAAAGTCAAGCAAAAAGGTGAAGATTTTAAGTACAGGCAAAATTTATATATATTTAATGTGGATAAATCGATCACACTTCAATTAGTTTGAAATGTGACAAATTAGTCCACTAATTGTTCTTGCCATTTTGTGCTTCATCATGATGTAAAAACAATTTTAATCAAACATATATCCAGATTTTAACCAATATTATTTCAAAAATTAAAAATGTGGTAAAAGGAGAAATTCCTCAAAATGAACAAATATCTCCTTTTTTCACAATTATCTAACAGTCACAGTGTATCAAAAAGGATCACACAAAATATTAACATGAAACATGCATGCTTTAATTCCTCAGACTATTATATAAATGTTTTTCAAAACAAACAACTAAAAAATTATATGAAGTAAAGGATTAAAGCATCATCGAATTTAAGACAAAAGTAGACAAAATTGTGGGGAAAAGGAGAAATTGCTCAATTCTTGCATAGTTTTCAGCGCAAAACAGTAACGAGTTGTGATAACTACGTAAGTAATTTTAGCGTTCTCAAATCAATGACTTTTAAAGGGTCAATTAATCAAGGAATGTGATAAAGTCACTCATAAAAGGAAAATGGCTGAACAATTTTCTGGCTGAATAATTCTGAATGATTGAGGACCCATTAAATACGTGAACAAGATGTCAAATCAAAAGATTTTGTAAAAAAAGTTTAATAAATGTTTCTATATTTTATGTACAAAGCAATCTTTAGAAAGAGGCTTTTAACACCTTCAGACTTTATCATTATGTACACTCAGACGAATAGATAAGGGGGAGTAAAATGGTCTTTTTCCAACAATATCTCTGTTATTATACTCACCCAAACCCTTTGTTGTGGGTACTCAAAATATTTGTCTGACCGAGGCGATTCATTTGAGTAGTACCCACATCATAGGGTTGTAGTGTCGAATAAGCATTTATATAAAGTACCCTTATTAATTAACCCATTACTTCACACAGACGACATTTGACGCCTGCTGTTGCAGATGACTTTTGAAAACATTGCAATAAAAGGTGAAATTGCTCAAAACGAGCAATTTCACCCTTTATTGCAATATTTTCAACTCTTTATCAATATAACTATTCCAGTTTTCTAGATTGGTGAAATTGTTTGTATGATGATTGCTTTTGAAAAGTCATGTGAAGTAATGGGTTAAGAGCTCTGTGTAACACATAGCATACCAATGAATCTTGAATTGAGCCTGGCCAAGGTAAAGGTGTAAGATGGATATTGTGATCAGCGCATAGATCATGATCAGCTTGAAAATACAGACTCTGATTGCTGATCAAGATCTGCACTTTTTACAAACATAGCTTCTGTCAACTTCGGTAGATTCTGATAAGACAGAGTAAATAAACAGGCTGATCTGAACCTATACTGTTCAGAAATGCAAACTTGTACCAACATTTTCTCATGGACTCGATGCCTCTGCAGCAGTCAACATATCAGACCAATGTTGAAAATGGAGATTTTTTTTTTTTTTTTTTTTTTTTTTTAATAATAATAATAATAATAATAATAATAATAAAGACTTTATTTATAGAGGCTGCACAGTTGGGCAAGCCCAGTCTTCCCTGTGGGCCTCTGTTAAAACATTTACAAATTTTTACATATAATAATATAAGGTATCATGCACATATTCATGTAGACAACTGTGGCATTCAGGAAACTAGCACTGTTATGGGAGAGAGTTTAATTGAGTAAAAGATGTCCACCACTATGCCACCAGGAAAGATATGTGGATTTAAATTTCTTTAAATTTTCACAGTTCCTGACATGTAGTGGAATCTGGTTCCATATTTTTAGTCCTGAGTAGGTCAAAGATTTCTAAAAAATTCTATCCTAGGTTTAGGAATGCTAAGTGTATGCTGGGCGGCAGATCTTAAATTTGTGTTGGTTGATGATGTAAATATTAAATGATGTAATATTGGTTAATGCCATTTTTTTAACATTATTTCACTTATAAATATCACGGTGACAGTTCACTTATTCATGATCCCTGGGTAAACAAACCACAACTGCGAAAAAGTAAATATTGATAAAATAGTGCAATAATTTCACCTTTTCCACAATGCTATCAACTCTGGATCAAAATTACACATCAGATTCTTTAGATAATTATTACATAATTTTATTAGTTTACCCAGTGAAAAATCTGGTGAAACTTTGCATTAGCACAGTTGGTCTTCATTCATATGCATTAAAATCCTGTTGTGTCATAATAATTTCACAGGCATGCATCTAAACAAATGTTTAAATTCAGATTTTAAAATCTAACCTTAGGTTAATGGTAGTTTCGTGTCGTATATATTTCTTATATACAGCATTATAACAATTGCTATTGCAATATTCAGTATTATATAATGTTTCACTGCACGCAATTCTCATGAATTCAAAATATTTGATGAAAATACTGATAAATGTGTGGTTAATTCAATGATAATATGTTGGACAGGTGCTAAGCCCCAATAAGCTGATAAAAGTCATTTATTTTAACACAAATGTCTAAATAAACTTGTCATTGCAAAAACCACATCTTACAAATAAACATATCCCCCAAGTAGAAGAAAAGTCCCCCATGCACAATGTTTATTATTCATGGTAATCACCATTCTTGAGACCTAAATTAATTAAATGAAACCAAATACCAGTCTCTCTCTCTCAGTATGTGGCCAACAAAACCCCAGACTTTTACCCATTACCTAAATAGTAGCATGTCTTACACCTACCCTGTAGTGACCTATACACCTACCATTACATTTTAGGGTCATGGCGTCCACCAATAATGGCAGCGCCCTTTCGACATGCAGCAAGCAAAACCCTTTAGAGAAAAACTTCTTTGTAGACTAAACCTTTCAAATTCCAGTTTTCTTCATTATTTTTATTCCGAACATCAAGTTGTATGAGTCAGCTTTAGAGTTTCGGACATAATTTGTATATTTACTGAGGTACATGTGTGTCAGGTACCAGATATAATGCCAAACATACTTTTTTTCTTATTAGTACCCTAGGTACCAGACAACACTGCATTAGTCACCATGCAGTGTTGGTTCTTCTTCTTCTTCTTATGTGGTTGTTTACCCTCGCCTATCGGCATAAAGCCATTTGGCCAGCAGCCAGTGTTGGTTCATGCAGGACATAGTATTTCTCTATGATGGGGACAAGACTAATTTACATCTTACGCAAATTGAAATATTAGAGGTATTAATATATAATAAAATCTTATTTAACCCTTTCCCTCATACGACAATTCTGCAGCAGACGACTTTAAACGTATTTTGTCGAAAAATAGAAAATCTCCATAATTGAATGGATAACCTATGACAAAAAGTGGAAATCATTGTGGCAAAAGGAAAAATTGCACGTTTTGTGCAATTTCTTCTTTTGTCACTATGTTTTCAAAAAGCTGTCTGCTGCCAAGGCATCAGAAAGCGTCTATATGAGGGAAAGGGTTAATTATCTTGAAGGTAAAGATTGTTCATCATATTTCTCAAAGATTTTATTTGAGCCATGTCCTATGAAAACCAACCTTTGACAGGATTGTGCAACCCAAAGCTCCCCAGTGTAGTCTGATCAGACCCTTCACCTTATGCTATTTGTCACACAGATATACTGAACTACTCTGTAGAACTGTATGATCCAAATATACTGCAATACAAGTACGTTGTTTGATCATAATTATCTTAACCCTTTCCCACACACAGACGTCTTCTGATGACTTTACAGTAAAAGACTTTAAAAAACGTTTGTGGCAAAAGGGGAAATTGTTTTGTATTCAATAGTTATAAATTCATATATAGAGATTTTCATATTTTTGTTTGTTTTATTGGGTTTTTACGCCACTTTCAACATTATTTCAGTTATATCACGGCGACAGTTCATTTATTCATGATCCCTGGGTAAACAAATCAGTACTAGGCTAGAAAATGTGCCTTGCTCAAATGCACTCCTCCATGACCGTAGTGCCGCGACTGGGCATCAAACCCTGGATCATATTTTTGTCTATATTATTATATGCAGTCTGCTGTAGATGTGTTGTATGTGGGAAAGGGTTAAATTTGAAATCCTCTGGATGTGGGTTTTCAAGTGATGTGGTTCATTTCATTCATTACATCTCATAGAAACTCTTCACAGTAGAATCCGCTGTGACAGCAGTTTTTAAAACAGCTCCAAAGTGAAAACTAAAGTACAGATCATAAAAAGAATATTTGCACAAATGACAGAATAACATTTGGACTGAGTAAATGTTTAAGAAGTTGAGAAAATGATAAATCACTCAATTTGTTATTAAATCAACATTTTGAAGAAAATTTACGTTTTACTTCACATGACATTTGGAGAACCCACTGCTTTTAACCCTTTCCAACATATAGACGCATTTTGACACATCTGCAGCAGAAAACATTGTGGCAATAGAAGAAATTGTTCATACCGAGCAATTTCTAGTTTTGCAACAACATTTTCAATAATATTTAATAATAACACTTTCATTAATAGAGATTTTTTATATTATTTTTAGATGATTTTAACGTCGTCTGATGCAGATTTATTGAATGTGGGTGTGGGAGGATTAAAAACCCATTAAGAAAAAGATCTAATATCTCGGAATTTAAAGTCTTGACTTTTATACAAACTCATTTTATAGATTATAAATTATGAGAAAAGGAGAAATTGCAAAAGTTGCTTACTGCAATGCATCCAAATGTCGGCTGTAAGTCAGGGGAAAAGTTAAGGATATTTCAGACGATAGACCACAGTAAGTGTTATCGACATCAATAACGCAGTAATAAAACATGCTGATTATTATGCACGTTTTATACTGAAATACCCAACAACGGTTGAAAGGTCTTTCTATTCACTTCATCCTTACCTCCAATACTACAAAACTTAACTTCTCTGCAGCAGACAACTTTGAAAACATTGTGGGAAAACCTGAAATTTCAAAAAAACAAGCAATTTCTCTAGGCCCTTTCTTTTGTATGGATGTATTTTGATGCCTCTGTAGTAGACTTTTTGAACTTTTGAAAAATTATGGCAAGACAAGAAATTGCTCACAATTCTTTAAATTCTATTAAAAAATATAACTATTATTCATTGAGATTTTCCATATTTTTGCCTACAGACTTGTTGTATGTAGGAAAGAGTTTTGTCCCACACAATCAGAAACAAAAAATAGTAATTTCTATTATTTCAGATATATCTTTTGCATGGGAAAGATTTTTCAGTTATATCACAGAAGTTCTGAGTAAGTTATCAGTATTATTCTAACACCAGCTAGTCAGTCATTATGCTGACTCTACAATCCTGAGTGCCATGAAGGGAAAGCCATTTCTACCATTTTTTTGGTATGACCCGCCTGGGAATTAAACCAGGTACCTACCACAACACAACCATGTTATTTGGTTTATGTATATTTTAATGCAGGAACTAATTTCATTGAAACCAGACCTTAACTTTGTTCACTCGTATATAGATGATCTGATGACTGCCTCATACAATCAAATTGTCGTCTACAAAATTGTATTAAACAGGGTAGATAACCCATATAAATAAATGAAACAGAAGCGGGGATTGTACGGAACAGAAGCGGGGATTGTACGGAACAAAGCATTGTTTGATCTTGTGTGATTTCATTGGACAAAAAAGGAGCACCTGCTCATGAATATTTAAGTGTATAGGGTCAATTTGATATTCCCTTTTATGCGGTGCTGTCAGATCCAATATATACATACAGCAAAGTATTTTGGTCTGATTTTAATGAGATTTCTGAAGTAAGTCACTAATCTAGAGTTCTTTGATTGTTGATGACGCCAATAAGCAGTTTATATGATATGATTGATGTAAACTATATAGCCAACGCAACGCAAATTAAACAATTGCTTGATTGCCTTTTTATTAATTGCTTTTAGTATGCAACATTCTGAAACGAATTGCCTTTTATCTAACCAGAAGACATTTGAACACATTGTAGGAAAACAAGACATTTCTGAAATTGAGATATTTCTCCTTTTGCCACAATGTTTTCAACTCATTGAATAATGATATTTTCATTTGTATAGATTCTCCATATAATCGGCTGCTGCGGATTTCTTGTATTCAAATCAAGGTTAGCTCTTTCCCACAAACAACAAATCTGCAGCAGCCACCTTTGAAAACCACTAGGCAAAAATATGATCCTCTAAAAATGAAATTGTACTTACTGAAAAGAGTTTAAAACAATGTGGCAAAAGAATAACTTTCTCAGTATGCAATTTCTTCTTTTGCCACAACGTTTCCGAACTCCTTCTGCTGAATAAATACCTCAGAAAGCATCTTTATGTTGTAAAGGATAAAAGCAACTTCAATGCTTCTAGTTTATAACCCGACTATGAATTAAGGGAATGAGTCAAGTTAAGTCAACAATTTCCATAACACAGATGCTTTCTGATGCCTGTGCAGCTGCTTAAACGATCATTTCCAGTCTGTTCAATAATTTTACTTTCATTTATAGAAAGTTTCCATATTTTTGCCTGGATAGTTTCAAAGTCAACTACTGCAGATTTTGTGTATATTTTAAATTCATAATTATGATAATTATATTTTGAATATATTTTACATTGTTCTCAATCTGACTAAAGTACACGATCTGACCAAATGTATAGCGTTAATAGAAGATGACTTTAATGAGATTGTTCTGTAATAAAAATGTCTGAGAAAGAGTTTGAAAAAAAAATGCAGCATTTTAAAATTGGCAATTAGCTGTCTTGAAAAGGTTAGAACACATTATGGGTTATCAATCACAATTAGTGTTTTTAATTTGAAATATGAACGTGAAATTAAATCATTTGTATCTTCCATAGATCATCCATCTTGTGTTACTAAATTAAGATAATTGACTAACTTGCATATTTATTAAATGACATTTAAAGTTTTATTTGATATGATCCTTTCCAGGGGAAATTTAGGTATAAACATAAGCTCACTTTTGTGGAAAGTGTAAATCCATTTCAGCTTGAGCTATTTCCTGATTAGCCACAATGTTTTCATCTCTATTCAATAATTCAACTTTCATTTCTAGGGATTTTCCTTAATTAAAGAAGATGATTTCAAATTCATCTGCTGCAGATTTGTTGTATGTGGGAAAATGTTAAAAATGTGTCCAAATGCATCCACACTTTTGAAAAGGACTTAACCCTTTCCATCATACGGCAATTCTGCAGCAGAAGACTAAAATTGAACGTATTTTGTCAAAAAATAGAAAATCTCCATAAATGAATGGATAACCTATTACAATCAAAGCGCCAATGGCACTGTAGTGGCGATCGTATGGAAAATCCTGCAAAGTAACAAGCAGTATATCGGTGTAGGGCTTGCGATGACTCTGGTGCGGGTATATTTGAGAATGTATCAACCCTGCATCTTTTGACAGTAGAATAATGTTAGTTTGCCAGAATGTTGTCTTGGTGATTATTTAGTTACGTTCTGAAATTGGTCATGATGTGTTCAAAATTAGGCCATTCCAAAGTTATGAAAAATCTAGTTGGTATTCGATAGACTACCGTTTTAGCTCATTAGAATGACTATTTGTAATCTAAATTGTTTGGGTAATCACATGTTTATCACCAGGTCGTTAGGCCATATTAAGATAAAATATATTTTACACTTTAGAAATGACTAAAGAAAGGAGAGAAAACAGTATCCATTAGTTTGGTGTTTGTTTCAATTATGTCCGATATTAAACAGGTCTGTTCAATTTAGTCCCTTCACATTGCATGATTGAGGGTTGTCACAGTGTATTTATATGTCTCTGAGGTTGTTAAACTGCTTCGAATAATGTGAGTGCAAAAACAAACACAAAACATGCTCCAAAAGCACAATTTCACTATTTGCCAAACTGTTTAATTTATGAAAATATAGGCATATATTATAATGCTAGATCTTCAAACTCAATTAGGCTACACTGTCAGCATTGATTGCTAATTGACTCTAGAACGTGCAGACGTGTATACATAACGTGTGTACACACTGCCATCGTGTGTCCTTTAAACCTTTGTAAACCAGTCTTATTATCTAGACGCTTTCATATATTTAAACAAGTACAAAATAAAGCGTTTATAATATTGAGATTTACAAGCTTTTCTGGTTTTTGGTCTCGCGAGCTATTTATAGAACCTTTTGGAATTTCCAGATTTGAGTATCACCAGAGTTGTCGTTATTTGCAAGGCAGAACGCGCAATGATATTTATTATCTGCCAAATCATGACGAAGATAATCAGAGTACAACCAACTCCTGCCGAATCAGGTTAAAGGTCAAAAGGTTACGGTTGACTACAGTAAAAATAAAACGAGGCACAGGATTATCATGATACTCTGCATAGCGTACCCAAGACGCCCGATGATATTTATTATCTGCCCAAACATGAAGAAAGATAATATGTAAATAGTTTAACTCTATTTATATATTTTCTTGATAAATCTCAAATATTAGTACCAATCCGGTATCAAAGTAGCACTAACATTATCATTATTAATCGTGTGCCTGCATCACTGATGGAACTATATATATATATGGCGGTTTAACGGAAGTGAGTAAATTGCCTTTGCAGAAATATCCAACCGATTGTTCAAATACGACTATATAATTTTTTTTTCGTTGTTGTTGTTTTGGTAGCACTGTGGCGATTGTCAACCAATCGCCACAAAAAGTGGAAAACATTGTGGCAAAAGGAGAAATTGCACGTTTTGTGCAATTTCTTCTTTTGTCACTATGTTTTCAAAAAGCTGTCTGCTGCAGAGGCGTCAGAAAGCGTCTATATGAGGTAAAGGACTTAAGTGGCTAACAGGGAGGTGCTAGAGCTGAGCAGGGGTGCTGGCTTTAAGTCTCTAAGATCTTTGCTGGCCACAAAGTTCACAAGGTCAGTTTCTTTTTTTCTTTTCGTTCATACTGATGATCCCACTCAAATACAAATAAATCCAGAGATATCAGATAGTGTAATGCATCTAGAAGAGTTCATTATCTACTGTTATCAAATAAAAGGTAATTATTTAGTACAAAGACAGCTTGAGAGGTAGATAAAAGCAAAAGACCTGCAGGGAATTTCATTGATTAAAACTTTTTTGAGGAGATATATTGAAAAGACGCCACAGGAAGGCTACCCACACGAAGCCTTTTTATCGAGTACCACGAAAGCTAACGATTAGTTATGGGACAAAGAAAACTCAAGTGACAGCTCAACAATAGCAGAAATATACAAAAAGAACATACAAGTGTCAAGGACCTTTATTACAGTAGATATTTGTCTTGGAAAAAGTGTCCTTCATCAGAGGTCCTGATAAGGAGGGGGTTTTCAGCTATTTTTGCCACAATTTCTATCTTATCATTAAAGCAAACCCTATGTTGTGGGTACTCAAAAGAATCGTCTCACTGAGACGATTCTTTTGGGTACCCACAACATAGACTTAGAGGGTCAAATAAGGATTTTAGAATATGCAAAACGCCCCTTATTTAGAGCTAACTGCTTCAATTTTATCATAAAACTTTGAAGGTGTACCAATGCTGTTAGTAATATGATAAATCCTTCCTGCGTCCTTAATGTATTGATTCCATTCTCATGTACAACACATCTGTCACAGATATCTTTGAAAGCATCTAGGTAAAGATATGAATAATCACTGAAGATGAGAAACATTGCGACAAAAGATGGGTATGCAAATAGGAAAGGGTTTATACAAAAACTGATCTAGCTCGATCTTTGGTAACTCTATAAGATGACAAATTGGAGAAGCACATTTTTTGAGTGAGAGGTCTCATTTGTAACATTCAAACACGACCACTTCACATATTTCCTATTGTTAAAAACAGTTAACATACAATACTAATCATGTGACTTTCGCCTCGTGGCACCCAAGGTTAAGTGGTTTCAAAAATATGACATGTTTTTGCAAGAGATTCAAGTGATCTTTTATAAATCATTAGCGAATTCACAAGGAAATTCATTTACCATTGATTCCATTCTTTTCCCACATGCAGACAGAACTTAATGTTTTGCATCTACACAGGAGTATTCTTTATAACATTATCGACAAAAGGAGAAATTGCTCACAATGACAGCTCGTTAATATTTCAATAATTCTACAATCTTTCATTCATGAAGATCTGATCTATTTTTGCTGCAGATGTTTTGTATGTGGGAACGGTTTATAATTGAATTGTCCTTTAGATTAATAAACACTTTCCCACATACAACAAATCTGCAGTAGACAACTTTGAAAACAAATTGGAAACAAATGTGAAAAACCTCAATAAATGAGAGTTTAATTATCAAATAAAGTTGAAAACATTGTGGCAAAGGCATCTGCTGCAGAGTTGTCAGAGAATGTCTGTTTGTGGGAAAAGGTGATATTCAACAAAGAATTCTTCAGAGTATTTGTTTAAACTGGAAACGTTTCCACGCGTTGCACTGAGAAACCAGGTTATAAACAAATATTCACTTAAATCATAGTTTATTTCAATTAATCACTCATTTTCAACATCAAAGTTTATCAATTAGATAATGCATACAAAGACAACCTTTACAGTAACAAATCATGATCAGAGTCATTAATTTTGCTCAGCTAAGTAATTATATTGATATAATATATTGTAATTGACAATTATTCATCTTTAAACTGTCTTTGATTTGACGTCATTTTTCCATCAAATAATACACCTAAATAATCGAAATCAGTCACATTTGAAATTAAATGGATGGTCCAAAAGACATTAACATTTTCCCACATACAACAAATCTGCAGCACAGTGTCAACTTTGAAAACATAGTGACAAAAACCTGACAAAACCCCATTAAAGATAGCTTAATTGTTAAATCAAGTTGAAAACATTGTTGACAAAGTAGAAATAGGTCGTTTTGAGCAATTTCATCTTTCGTCACGATGTTTTCAAAAGTTGTCTGCTGAAGATGGGTCAAAACGGGTCTATAGGAGTGAAAGGGTTAAGTCAAACCCTATCACTCATGACTCAAAATTTCTAATTGAAAAAAAGGAAAAAGCTTAGAGAAGTTTATCCCATTCCCACAAACAGACACTTTCTTTATGCCTGATCAACAGCAGACGACTTTGGAAAACATTGTGGCAAATTGAGAAAATGCTCATGATGGGCAATTTCTCAATTTACCACAATGTTTTCAACTCTATTCAATAATCATACTATCAATTATAGAGATTCCATATTTTGTCCACATGTTTTCAAAGTCGTCTGCTGCAGTTTTAATGTATGAGGGAAAGGGTTAAGTCATTAAAATCATTGAATCTTTTCTTCATCAAGGTAATAGCTTTTCATTTGAGCACAGGATTGTCTGGTTAGCATTTCAACTGACTCATTGATTTTAGGATGAATGGACCAGTAGTACCTACCCAGGAAATGCCGTGATTTTACTGAAAATTTGTTTAAAGCGGCATAAAATACCATTCAAAACTTCATTAATTCATTATCATATTTCAATTTATCAAAGCAACAGTTAATATTATGCACTGTGAAAGCATCAAACAAGAAAATTTCTTTTGAAATAGATAAAATGTCAAAGATTAAATGTTTAAGTATAATACTGCATTATATTGCATGTCCTTCATCCATGTTATTCATGTTTTAAACCTTTTTGAAATATGAAAATTCTACAGCAGGCGACTTTGAAAAGGAAAACATTGTGGCAAAAGGAGAAATTGCTTGTTTTGAGCAATTTCTTCTTTTGTCACTATGTTTTCAAAAAGCTGTCTGCTGCAGAGGCATCAGAAAGTGTCAATATGAGGGGAAAGGGTTAAATGTGTCCCGTGGAAAGCTTTAGTTTTATTTTCAATGCTTTCATGATTAATATATTTTCATTAAAGCATGATTTAACAATTTACAACATACAACAATCTTCCTCAGGTGACTGATAACAACTTCGCACAAATGTGGCCAATCCCTATAGATCAAAGAATAATTATTAAACCCTTTCCCTCATATAGACGCTTTCTGACGCCTCTGCAGCAGACGGCTTTTTGGAAAAACATAGTGACAAAAGAAGAAATTGTTCAAAACGAGCAATTTCTCCTTTTGACACAATGTTTTCCACTTTTAGTCATAGGTTATCCATTTAATTATGGAGATTTTCTATGTTTTGACAAAATACGATCAAAGTCGTTCCCTCATACGACAATTCTGCAGCAGACGACTTTGAACATATTTGTAAAAAAAAAAATAACTATGTATAATTGAATGGATAACCTATGACTAAAAGTGGAAAACATTGTGTCAAAAGGAGAAATTCCTCGTTTTGAGCAATTTCTTCTTTTGTCACTATGTTTCCAAAAAGCTGTCTGCTGCAGAGGCGTCAGACAGCGTCTATATGAGGGAAAGGGTTAAACCTATATTTAAACATAAAAAGAAAATAGAAGATAAATGTTGCAAGATAAACTTGTAAGGCGTAAACATGTAAGGCGTAAACATGTACGTCAGAGTGGACATGGAAATGCATGTCGCCGTGCATGTAAAATGGGAACATTATTTCCTTGTTGCATCATAAAATTGTCCAGTTGTCAAACAGAAACATATGTTAACTCGTTAATTTCAACTGTACATAGTCGAACCCTCATGAACATAGCCACTCCCTGTCAAGTTGTATTTAAAGGCATTTTGAACCCTAATACAATGCTGATAAAATAAGGATTTTAGAACAAACAAAACCCTCCTTATCTAGAGTTCTGATCAAGATTTAAATGTTGAGTTGGGCAGCAAACAGGATGGAGTCTGGTCTGCGCCGGCTGGACTAGCTCTATACTGGTGACATGTACGACCTTCACACAATCTATTGAATCAGTCAAAGGGTTAAAATTCAAAATTTAACATTTTTTCATTTCAAAGACCTTTATGTTATTCAATAGAATTGCAGTTGAAAACATTTAAATATTTTGAGAAGGTATTATTAATGCTACAAGTAACTGTTTACCCAATACAGAGTTGTCTACTCTAATTTTAACGATTTCCAACTTGCAACAAAATCTACAGCAGACGACTTTGAACACATCTCGGCAAAAAAAGAAAAAATCTCTATAAATGAAAGGATAATAATTGAATAGTGTTGAACACATTGTGGTAAAAGGAGAAATTGCTCATTTGAGCAATTTCTCCTTTTGTCACAATGTTTTCAGAAGTCGTCTGCTGCAGAGGCGTCCAAAAACATCAGTTTTTATGAGGGAAAGGTTTATGTTTACTAGTTACTGTTTACCTGATACACTCACTGTGTTATGGTAATTTGGAATTATAATTTGATATCTCAGGTTGAAAATGTTGCAAGAAAATTTACAAAAAAACCACTTCATAATTTGAATAGTTTCTCCTTTTTCCACATTATTATTTCTATGAAACAGGTGAAAAGGCGTCTTTATCAAGGAATTAGTCAACAAGTTGACAAAACACTTTAAATCTTATCATTTTGAGAAATTGAGCTTGAAATGAGAATGCACTGACTTCATTATGAGCCAGTGCATGTGAAAAGGTACATCAAGTTGACATTTCTGAACAGTGTAGGTTCAGATCATCTAGTCCACTTGCTCTGAGTATTAATAGTTGACAAAATCTAACATTTTGTGTACGTAATTAGTGAACAGTCTGATCTTGTACCTTTTCTCATACCTTGGCTCATTTATTAACCCTTTCCCACCTGCAGATGCATTCCGACGCATTAGCAGCAGACAGCTTTTGAAAACATCGTGACAAAACTAAGGAGAAATTGCTCATGATGAGCAATTTCCCCTTTTGTAACAATGTTTTCAACTCTATTTAATGATTAAACTCTCATTTATGGAGATATTTCACATTTTTGCCAATATTTTTTCAAAGTCGTCTGCTGCAGAATTGTTGTATATGGAAAAGGGTTAAAATGCTTTCTTTACGTAGCATTTATGATATTCTTCTTTATTTAGCATATTAATTACATGTGCTTAACATATCGGTAATGCCTTTGAATCCAATCTAGCCGAGTTCATACACTTATGAAGGAAAGGGAGGCATAATAAGTCTAAAATTGAATATCTTTCTCAAATCCTTAAATGACATTTGCTACTAAACCCTTTCCAACATACAAGAAATCTGCAGCAGACGATTTTTGAAAACATCTAGGTAGAACCACTGATAATCCAGATAGATGATAGAACATTTATAAAACACAGTTGCAAATGCAACAACAAGTGGTTTAATTATTGAAGCTGCTTATCAAAACAGGGTTTCAAAATTTTTATCAACCCTTTCCCACATACAGCAAATCTGCAGCAGATGACTTTGGAGACATCTAGGCAAAAATCTCTTTAAATAAAATTATGGTTGCTAAGAAAAGTTGAAAACGTTGTGGCAAAAGTAGAAATTGCTCATTTTGAGCAATTTCTCCTTTTGTCACAATGTTTTCAAAAGTCGTCTACTGCAGAGGCATCAGAAACAGTCTATATGTGGGAAATAGAAAGGGTTAACCTTGAAAAAAGGTCTTTGTTCAGCCCTGTAATTTTCAATTTGCAATTTTCCACCTGAGAAAGTTTTTCCTAGAGCAATGTTCCTGTCGTTTAAACATGTTGTCAAATGTATTTGATCAGCTGTCCTGCAACAATAAAAAGTAGGCCCAATGCGGTTTCGTATTAGATAAGATTGTTGGTCTGGGCTGTAAACCTCAGGTTTCCATGGGCCGTGATTTTTGTTTATTCCTCCCTGTCCAACACACAACAAAACCCTCTCCCACATACAACAAATCTGCAGCAGACGACTTGAAATTATCAAGTTAAAAATATATAATATCTCTATAAATGATACTAGTATGATTATTGAATCGAGTTGAAATCATTGTGGCAAATAAGAGAAATTGCTCGTTATTAAAATATGATAAATCACTGTAATGAAAGTAAACATGACACTTCATATAACTAAAACAAATTGCAAAAGGAGAAATTACTCAATTTCTCCTTTTGCCACAATGATTTCAAAAGTCCTCTGCTGCAGAGGCATCAGAAAGCGTCTTTATGTGGGAAAAGGTTTTAGATTAAAATATGATAAATCACTGTAATGAAAGTAAACTTGACACTTCATATAACTAAAACAAATTGCAAAAGGAGAAATTACTCAATTTCTCCATTTGTCATTTTTTTTTTTCAAAAGTTGTCTGCTGAAGAGGCGTCAAAATGGGTCTATAACCCTACCCACTGACACCTCTGCAGTAGACGACTTTTGAAATCAGTGTGTGTTTTCAACTCTATTCAATTATTATACTTTCATTTACAGAGATGTTTCATATGTTCGCCAAGATGTTATCAAAGTTGTCTGCTGCAGATTTGTTGTATGTGGGAATTGTTTAATGCAGTTATTATTTTAAACTTTTCTCCAACCATATACTATTTAGAACTCAAAACTGGATAAATATAATTTGTTTTTGAACATTGTAGATTCACAATAAACCCTTTCTAACATACAGACACAATTCAGAGAGTCTGCAGCAGACGACTTTTGAAAACATTGTTTGAAAAGGAATACTTGCTGAGCAATTAAATCTTCTTAAGCCATAATGTTTACAACTCTATTTAATAATTATAAATTCATTTAAAGGGAACTTCCGCCGGCACATCCACAATCTCTGACCAGAGTTAGGCCCGCTTGAACATCTGCAATGTCTGACCAGAGTTAGGCCCACTGGCACAATTCCACAATGTCTGACCAGAGGTAGGCCTGCTTGCACATCCGCAATGTCTGACCAGAGTTAGGCTCGCTTGAACATCTGCAATGTCTGACCAGAATTAGGCCCACTGGCACATCAACAATGTCTGACTAGAGTTAGGCCAGCCGGCACATCTGCATTTTCTGACCAGAGTAGGGCCTGCCAGCACATCTGCAATGTCTGACCAGAATTAGGCATGCTGGCACATCTGCATTGTTTGACCAGAATAAGGCCTGCTGGCACATCTGCATTGCTTGACTAGAGTTAGGCCTGTTGGCATATCTGCAATGTCTGACCAGAGTTAGGCCTACTGGCACATCTGCATTGTTTGACCCGAGTTAGGCCTGCTTGCACATCTGCATTGTTTTACGAGAGTTAGGCCAGCTGGCACATCTGCATTGTCTGACCAGAGTTAGGCCTGCCAGCACATCTGCATTGTCTAATTCGAGTTAGGCCTGCCAGCACATCCACATTGTTTGACCAGACTCTATACTTTTGACTTCTCAACTCAACATTTTTATCTTGATATTCCTGTAATTGGCAATGGACTCTTCCAAATGCAAAACTGGACGAGCAGCCCTTAAGTCCATTTTAAAAATTCAACTTTGAAAGGGTTAACTTTGTCAAAAAATACGCATAATTATCATTTGTTAAATTTTCCCATTATAATGTGAAAGAACCAAAATACTATGAGGTAATTGGTTTAAAAGGTCTCAGACAACAATTAAAGTCCTAAATCTGTTATTTTCTTGATATGATGGGGTGGAAAGTACTTAAGGCAATAAAAATCCAGATAACAACCAACTATAAATCCCAAAATGGCAGTCTAGTTTAATTAACCTTTTCCCACATATAGATGCTTTCTGACACCTCTGCAGCAGACGACTTTTGAAAACATTGTGACAAAAGGAGAAATTACTCAAAACAAGCAATTTCTCCTTTTGCCACAATATTTTCAACTTTGTTCAGTAATTATATCTTCATTTATAGTGATTTTCCGTGTTTTCACCTCGATGTTTTCACCTCGATGTTTTCAAAGTGGCGTCTGCTACAGATTTGTTGTATGTGGGAAAGGTTTATACCAGTGACCCAGAACCTCATACACTTGACCTGACTGCTTCAGGTTAACCAGCACTAAATGCTGAGGTGTAGACACAAAACAGTCTTATCTCATTAAATTGCTTGTTTGTATCTAATTTAACCCTTTCCCTCATGTAGACGCTTTCTGACGCCTCTGCAGCAGACGGCTTTTTGAAAACATAGTGACAAAAGAAACAAGAGCGCCAAATGTCACAAAATACGCCTGTCCTGTTATTTTGAGACCAAGTATAGTGGTAATTGGTTGTACGTCAGCCAAACTTAGAGAGCGGACACTGTTAGTACAGTTTTGGCCATTTCGAGGGACATAATTGTGTAGTGACTAAGATAACGTTGAAAGTTATCAAACGTGACCAAGATATTCTGCCCATAAACATATTGTCTAAATTTGGTGATGATCGGATAAAGGCTTTACAAGTTATTTAGCTGACAAGACCAATTTTAGGTAATTTCTATAATTAAAAGGCAATAACTCTCTATCAACTGGAGCAATATGGCTAGTTATCGAACTTGTCCAAGATATTACGCCAATACACATTCTGACTAAATTTGGTGATGATTGGACAAAAGCTCCCAAAGTTATTGAGCTGACAAGACCAATTTTAGGTAATTTCTATAATTAAAGAGGGATAACTCTCGATTGACTAAAGCGATATGGCTAGTTATCAAAATTATCCGAGAGATTATGCCAATACACATTCTGACCAAATTTAGTAATGATTGGATAAAGGCTTCTAAAGTTATTGAGCTGACAAGACCAATTTCAGGTAATTTCTATAATTAAAGGGCGAAAACTCTCAATTGACTTAATCGATACGGCTAGTTATCAAAATTGTCCGAGATATTATCCCAATACACATTCTGACTAAATTTGGTGATGATTGGACAAAGGCTTCTAAAGTTATTGAGCTGACAAGACCAATTTTGGGTAATTTCTATAATAAAATGGCAATAACTCTTGATTGACTAATGCGATATGGCTAGTTATAGAACTTGTCCTAGATATTAGCCCATTACACATTTTGACCAAATTTGGTGATCATTTGACATAGGCTTCTAAAGTTATTGAGCTGACAAGACCAATTTTGGGTAATTTCTATAATTAAAGGGCAATAACTCTTGATTGACTAAAGCGATATGGCTAGTTATCGAACATGTCCGAGATATTATCCCAATACACATTCTGACTAAATTTGTTGGTGAAGATTGGACAAAGGCTTCTTAAGTTATTGAGCTGACAAGACCAATTTTGGGTAATTTCTATAATAAAAGGGCAATAACTCTTGATTGACTGAAGCGATATGGCTAGTTATCGAACTTGTCCGAGATATTATACCAATACACCTTCTGACCAAATTTGGTGATCATTTGACAAAGGCTTCTAAAGTTATTGAGCTGACAAGACCAATTTTGGGTAATTTCTATAATTAAAGGGCAATAACTCTTGATTGACTAAAGCAATATGGCTAGTTATCGAACTTGTCCGAGATATTATCATAATACACATTCTGACTAAATTTGGTGATGATTGGACAAAGGCTTCTAAAGTTATTGAGCTGACAACATACTGGACGCCGCCCGCCCGTACGCCGCAGGTAAAACTATAATATGATCCGTTTTTTCAAAACGGGCGTATAAAAATTGCACAAAACGTGCAATTTCTCCTTTTGCCACAATGTTTTCCACTTTAAGTCCTATGTTATCCATTCAATTATTGAGATTTTCCAGTTTTTGATAAAATATGTTCAAATTCGTCTGCTGCAAAATTGTCGTATGAGGGAAAGGGTTAACACTGCTTTCAACAAGTTTCCAGTTAAATCAGGGCCTTTCCTGAGTAAGTTAACAGTACTACTGGTCAATTTATCCTGATACCAGCCAGTCAGTCGTAATGCTAACTCACAGTCATGAGTGCCACGGAGAGCAGCCATTACTACCATTTTTAAAGTCTTTGGTATGACCCGACCAGGGATCGAACCCGCAACCGAGGCAGACACTCTACCACTACACCAAAAAGGTGGTCAAACCTCTGATTCAATTGTTTGTATGTATGTCATTTTACACTGCTTTAAATAAGTTTCCAGTTATATCATGGCATTTCTTGGGTTGTTTACCAGTACTACTAGTCCAATTATCCTGACACCAGCCAGTCAGTCATAAAACTTGCCCCACAATTCTGAGCACCAAGGAGGTTAAAAGCCAATATAACCAATTCTGGTATGAGGCTGCCGAGGATCAAACGTGTGACCTCCCCAACTGAGGCAGACACTTTACCATTACACCACTAATAGGCGCTATTTATCACAAGAGAAAGGTGGAAATTATTGTTGAACAGTGCAAATACAGAACAAAGTGCACCACTCCGCAGTTTGATCTGAATCTGTGAGCAATCAAAATGAAATAAGATAAGTTTTTTCTAGAGTACATGTTATTTGCTTTTAGTGTCTGTTGTGATGAATAACAACTTTAATGATACACTTATATTAATAAAATATAAAATAGCATCATAAATTACTGAAACGTAACAAAGTTGAATAGATATTTTGTACCAACTCCTGGGATATAACCAAGCGAGCGTTAAAATCTATCACATAATTAATGTTTATTTTATACAGATTATGTGACATGATCGGAACAGTAATGTTAGTCACAAGATTTCATCAAGATTTACAATAAATGGAGTAATAAATTTTAATTTTGACAAATTTATGTCAAACTTCAATTCACTTGCTAAAACTTGTTTTAAAATTAACCTTATCCAATTTTTTTTATTATTGTCAGCTTAAAAGAAACATCTAGATAATGAGCTTGTGAAATCTAAAAATTGGAAGTCAATTTTGAAAATATTGTGGAAAGTAAAAAGGAGAAACTGTTTGTTTCGGAAAAAGAGGCCTTTTCCCACCATGTTTTCAAAAGTCATTTGCTGCAAAGGAGTCAATAGTCATGTGTATCCCCTGGGACTATACTGATATGTATTAGTGGTCGCAGATATCGCTGAACTGGTCATTATGCAATTGATTTGAGATAACCACATTGATAATATATTTCCCTTTTAGTGTTCTAGAAAGTCATGATTAATGCTCTTCTAAACTAGTTTTAATTAACCGTTTCCCTCATATGACAATTCTGCAGCAGACGACTTTGAACGTATTTTGTCAAAACATAGAAAATCTCTATAATTGAATGGATAACCTATGACTAAAAGTGGAAAACATTGTGGCAAAAGGAGAAATTGCTCGTTTTGTGCAAATTCTTCTTTTGTCACCATGTTTTCAAAAAGCTGTCTGCTGCAGAGGCATCAGAAAGTGTCTATATGAGGGAAAGGGTTAAGCAGATAACTTTGAAAACATCTTGGCAAGAACATGGAATATAATTATATAAATAAATGTTTTGAATTAATATAATTGAATAGTGTTGAAAACATTGCGGCAAGAGGAGAAATTGCAATTTCTTCTTTTGTCAAAATGTTATCTGCTGTAGAGGCATCAAAATTGTGTATACATTAGGGAAAGGGTTAAGCGAGTACCTTTGAACATCATAGATATTTTTTAGTTTAAACTATTTTTTTACATTGATTGTGAAGCATGTTTTTGAAACTTAATTAGGTCTTTTTGTAATCACTCTCCATGTCTGTTTACTGGATTCTTTACCAATTCACATGTGTTTTAACCGTTTCCCACATACAGAAAATACGCATCAGAGGACTTTGAAAAAATCCAGGCAAAAACACAGAAAATATCTATAAATGAAGGTTACAATAATTGTCTAAAAAAGTTAAAAACATTGTGGCAAAAGGAGAAATTGCTCATTATGATAAATTTCTACTTTTGTCACAATGCTTTCAAAAGTCCTCTGCCAGTCTGAAAGAGTTACATAATTATATCAGGTACACTTTTACAGACTGATTCAGAGATGGTGAAAAAGATCCAAAATATGCTGGTACCTGAGTGGATTCCAAGAACATCTGTATTTTCCAACAGTCTGTCAGATCCTGGAAACTTCGGTCATTATACTGCCCCTCCGTGAGATCTTGGAAACTTAAAGCCCCAACATCTCCTAAATTTCTGTAACTTCCCCTTCCTCTCAGGTCGTGGTAGCTCCCTTTTCCTGTCTTATAACCAATATCGAAGCCCATTTTCTCTCTCCTTAAATCCTGCGCGCTTCCCCTGGTTCTCCGGTTCCGGTGACGATGGGAATCAAACCCGTAATATTTACTACGGGTGACATCCTGATAGCTTCCGCTCCCAGTTAAGTTCTGGAAACTACCTCGTTGCATTGTGTCATTCATTGTTTATTGTAATACTTAAACACAGCTTGATTCACCAATTGATCAATTGTTTAAATAATAATAAATGAGTTTTAAAGTTATTTGCTTAAAGACTTAATCAACAAGCAACACACTATTGTCTTCATAAACTCAGTCTTTAACAAATCTATTTTTAAAATTAACAATTCAAGATTGTTTGTAAGTCTGCATGAATGATCTAAAAGAAATAAAATCCAATTCAAAATTAAACATGCAGTTCATCCATCCAGTGAATTTTAAAGGTCCACCCAATATTATTCATATTCACATACATATACACCAATAACCGGTCCTTTCTTACGAAATCCTCGAAACATCACGATTATCAAAGTCATCCATGTATGGGATAGCAGTACTTTTCGCCTTTTCTAAATGATCATAACAACAGTTGTATCGTCAGTGATCCTGATCAGTTCGACTGAAGTAAATATATACAGCTCTATGTAATTGCCTAAATAAGGTGTATATCCCTTTCCTTAGTATACATATAGACGCTTTCCCAAGGCCTCTGCAGCAGACGACGTTTGAAATCATTGTGGCAAAAGGAGAAATTTCTCATAATGAGCAATTTCTCCATTTGCCACAATGATTTCAACTCTATTTAATAATCGTAGTATCAAATTTTATAGAGATTTTATATATTTTTTGTTTGAAAATTTCAAAGTCGTCTGCTGCAGATTTGTTGTATGTGGAAAAGGGTTAAAATTATACATTATAATGTACTGAATGCATAGTGTCATGAATTTTATATCTCTTGCTGTCTTTAGCTTTAAACTGCAATAAAGGAGAAAGTCTCAAATGTAGACCTCAACCTTTCCCCCCCGAGGTAGACCAGAATGGTAACCTAAGATACAGATGATATTTGAATGCATTGTTGGAAAAGGAGGAATTACTAGTTCAGAGCCATTTCTCCTTTTTCTATCAAATTTCAACTATTCAAGATTAAGTTTGCTAATCTGCTTTTTCGACAACATTTTCTTTACTCTGTCGAAAACTTTTAGCATTCCTTTATCCAAAATTTACCAATCCTTTATTTAGAAATATTGAACAAATATTCAAAATCAAAATCTTTTGCAATTGATTAACCCTTTAACCCTTTCCCTCATATAGACACTTTCTGACGCCTCTGCAGCAAATGGCTTTTTGAAAGCATAGTGACAAAAGAAGAAATTGCTCAAAACGAGCAATTTCTCCTTTTGCCACAATGTTTTCCACTTTTAGTCATAAGTTATCCATTCAATTATAAAGATCTTCTGTTTTTTGACAAAAAATATGTTCAAAGTCGTCTGCTGTAGAATTGTCGTATGAGAGAAAGGGTTAACTGCCGGGGACCAATTTTATGAAGCCTCTGCTACAGTATAAAACCAAACCAGCCGGCGCTTCTGTGCAGGCTCTATACTGTTGGCTGCTCAACTCCAACGTTTATTTGTTGATATTTCTAAAATTGGCTGTGGACTCTTCCAAATGCAAAAATGAGAAAAACCCATTTAAAAAATTCAGCGTTTAAAGGGATAAACAGTGCAGACAGATATACTTAAAAATTTAAAGATAAAATATCCCAAAATATTTAATACAAATATAATCCTTTGTATGTTCTGTCTCACAGACAAACTTGAAGTTTAATTCTATTTAAAAAAGTTGTGATCGAATGACGATGAAACATAATCTCACAACTATCAAACTGAACAATCACTTTCTCGCTATTGGTTACTCGAGACAAATTACGTCACACGCATGCTGCACCTCAATTTATTTTGCCACACCAAAGTTTATATTTTAATAGAAGTGTTCATAACAAAACCACAAACCACTGACTGTCAATATAACAGTAATATCACAATGTTAAATAGACTGCTATTATACTGTACCAATAGAAGTGTAGACAGTTTTACCTGATAGCACTTTCCCACATTACCAGTTTTACCTTATCTCTTTATCACACAATACGCTTTCTGACGCCTCTGCAGCAGACGGCTTTTTGAAAACATAGTGACAAAAGAAGAAATTGCTCAAAACGAGCAATTTCTCCTTTTGCCCCAATGTTTTCCACTTTAGTCATAGGTTATCCATTCAATTATAGAGATTTTCTATTTTTTGACAAAATATGCTAAATTCGTCTGCTGCAGAATTGTCGTATGAGGGAAAGGGTTGAAAAACGTTTAGGCAAAAATATCTATAAATGAAATTTAAATTATAGAATAGAATTGAAACATTGTTTGTTTGTTTTATTGGGGGTTTTACGCCGCTTTCAACATTATTTCAGTTATATCACGGCGACAGTTCACTTATTCATGATCCCTGGGTAAACAAACCAGTTCTAGGCTATAAAATGTGCCTTGCCCAGGATTGATTGATTGATTGATTGGGGTTTAACGCCGTTTTTAACAATTTCTCAGTTATATCATGGCGGCCAGTTCACCTCATGCATTTCCTGGTTTTCTCACACCAGTACTCCACACAACAATCTTCCCAAGCAACTGGCTGCTTTTCCACATAGACTTAGCCCATTGTAGGAAGACGAATGACGCATGTCGCATTGACTTTTGTCAATCCTCAGAAAGAAAGTTGGCCAAGCCGGGATTCAAACTCACAACCCCTGGATTGACAGCCCGCGTCGCTACCGACTGAGCTACCGGGGCTCGGCCCTTGCCCAAGAGTACTCCACCGTGACCGTCATGCTGAGACTGGGGATCGAACCCAGGACACCCCGTTTCAAATCCCCGACGCTAACCACTCGACCACGGTGGGTGACAAAGGGAGAATTACTCCTTTAACTTTTGTCACAACATTTTCAACTTTAATAATTAATTTACCTTCATTCACAGACATTTTCCATAGTTTTACCTCAATGTTTTCAAAGAGTCTGCTGAAAGATTTGGTGTATGTAGGAAAGGGTTAACCATGGCATTCACATTGCAGAATGAACAAGAAACCACTGAAGACGGTAAGGCCGGATTGTCGGCAATTTGACCTTGAAAATCGACAAACCAAGGTCACGGTCAAAGTAACCATAGGAATCAATAGATCTTGTTACTGGTTACCTTCAGGCAAAGTTTCAAGTTTGTAACCCTTTCCAGTGCTGAGATTTTGCCTCAACCTGAAACTTTAACCAAAATGTTGACGGACAGACGGACAGACAGACAGACGGACATAGCCAATCTATAGACCGGAATTGCTAGAGCAATCCGGCCAAAAATGATTTGACCTTTGACATGCAAGAGTAAAACATTCACCTGTACTTTAACAAGATGTATAATAATATGTATAGAGGAGGGATGACTAATTTGAGTTGAACACCGTTTTCAACAGTATTTCAGAATATCACAGATGTCAGTTCACCTGTGTTTCTAGTGTCTTTCTCTGCCCCCTTCTCCTCATTACATTCTTCCTAGGTAACTGGCTTCTTTCCCCCAAAAGACTAAGAAGCTCTCTGGTGAGGAATGAATGATACAAGTAACATTGTTAATCATCAAAACAGAAAGAAAGGCTGAGCCAGGGTTTTGAACGATTGATTGGGGCTTAACGCCGTTTTTAACAATTTCTCAGTTATATCACGGCGGCCAGTTCACCTACTCATGCATTTCCTGGTTTTCTCTTACCAATACTCCACACAACAATCTTCCCAAGCAACTGGCTGCTTTTCCACATACACTTAGCCAATTCGTGGAAGACGAATGACGCATGTTGCATTGACTTTGCCAGGGTTTTGAACTCACAGGATTGATAGCCCTTGTTAGTTTAAACTTACATCGATTGCGAAACAAGTTTTCAGCTTACATCAATCACGCTCAATGTCTGCTTCCTGGAGACTTAACCAGTACTCTCGCTTTTTGAGTAGAAAAATCCAAAGGCAGAAACTGCTCATCACAGGACTTGAACCCAGGACCTTTGGTAAGAAAGGCCAATGCTCTACCTCTGCACCACTGTCATCCACTTAATATTTAACCCTTTTATGCATCTGCAATCTTCCTAGAAATACTATAAGCCTTAAATTGGTGAGGGATGAACGATACAAGTCACATTTCTAATCGTCAGACAGAATGAACGGCTGAGCCAGGGTTTTGAACTCACAGCCCTGTGAGGGCTGAGCCAGGGTTTTGAACTCACAGCCCTGTGAGGGCTGAGCCAGGGTTTTGAACTCACAGCCCTGTGAGGGCTGAGCCATTGGTTTTGAACTCACAGCCCTGTGAAGGCTGAGCCAGGGTTTTGAACTCACAGCCCTGTGAAGGTTGATAGCCCGTGTTGTTGTTACTTACTGAGCTATCATTGTTTGACAGAGAGGGAGGAAAAAATATATGTAACCCTTTTAACCCTTTCCCTCATACGACAATTCTGCAGCAGACGACTTTGAACATATTTTGTCAAAAAATTGATAATTGAATGGATATATATAACCTATGACTGAAAGTGGAAAAGATTGTGTCAAAAGGAGAATTTGGGATAATGGCATGGCAGACATTTCACGCCTGATTGACCTCCAATGTATATTTCCATGCAGAGGTCCAGATAAGGAGGAGTATACACAACCACAATATCATCCAACCATACCGTATGAATCGGCTCAATGATAACAAAGGGTTAGAGGTAAATAAGGATTCATTAGAACGTACAAAATTCCCCTTATCTAGAGATCTGAATTATTCATGATTTGATAATGCACACAAAATCAAATTTTATCTGCACAATGAATCTGCAGTAACTGACTTTGATAACATAATGGCAATAGATGTATTTGTCCAATTTTCTATAAATGAAGGTACATAAAATATATTGAATAGAGCAATTTTTCCTTTTTTCAAAATACTTCTGCTGCAGATGCATTAACCCTTTCCCTCATATAGACGCTTTTTGACGCCTCTACAGCAGACAGCTTTTTGAAAACATAGTGACAAAAGAAGAAATTGCTCAAAACTATTTCCCCTTTTGCCACGATAATTTCCACTTTTAGTCATAGGTTATCCATTCATTTATGGAGATTTTCTATTTTGTGATAAAATATAATGCAGAATTGTCATATGAGGGAAAGGGTTTTTTATAAAAGTACACAAGTACATCAGAATACCATATTTTTTTGGTTTGTTTGCTTGAATGGTTTTAACGACGCTCTCAACATGAGTCACCAGTACTACGATATATTTATCCCGACAATGATGCATCAATCGGTAACCTTGAGCATCAAGGAGGAAAAACATCTTAAAATTCCCACATACGGTCGCTTTCTAATGCCTCTTCAGCAGACGGCTTTTGAAAACATAGTGACAAAAGAAGAAATTGCTCAAAACAAGCCATTTCTCCTTTTGCCACAATGTTTTCCACTTTTTGTCATAGGTTATCCATTCAATTAAAAAGATTTTCTATTTTTTGACAAAATGTGTTTAAAGTCGTCTGCTGCAGAATTGTTGTATGAGGGACAGGGTTAAAGCAATTGCAAAAGATATTTGTTCAATATTTCTAAATAAAGGATTGGTAATTTTGGATAAAGTCGTCTGCCGCTGAATTGTCGTATGAGGAAAAACATCTTAACCCTTTCCCACATACTGTCGCTTTCTAACATCTCTGCAGCAGATGACTTTAAAAAACATAATGATAAAAAAGGAATTTGCTTGTTATAGTGAGCAATTAATCCTTTTGCCCCAACATTTTCAACTGATCTATCCAATAGTTAACCCTTTCCCTCATACGACAATTCTGCAGCAGACGACTTTGAACATATTTTGTCAAAAGATAGAAAATCTCTATAATTGAATGTATAACCTATGACTAAAAGTGGAAAACATTGTGGCAAAAGGAGAAATTGCTCGCAATTTCTTCTTTTGTCACTATGTTTTCAAAAGCCGCCTGCTGCAGAGGCGTCAGAAAGCGTCTATATGAGGGAAAGGGTTAAACATTCATTTATAGAGATTTTCCATATTTGTGTCTAGCTGTTTTAAAAAATGACTGCTACAGAATTTTTATTTGGTGGAAAGGGTTAATTCTTACTTTCTTAATTTGGGGTTTTACGCTAATTTCAACATTATTTCAGTTATATCAAGATTAAGTTCACTTATTCATGATCCCCGGGTAAACAAACCAGTACCTAAGGCTAGGAAATGTGCCTTGCCCAAGGGCACTCCTCCATGACCACAGAGCTGTGACTGGGGTTTGAACCTGGGATGCCCAGCTCCATATCTTCGACGCTAACCACTAGGCCTCGGCGGCAAAAAGGGTTAAGACAAATTGTCTTAGTTTTTTAATAATGCAATCATTTATCAAATTATATTTATGTAACGGAAAGGGTTGTAACACTCACACAGACTGATCAATCTTAGCTGTCAAATATTGCTTAATTCTACAATAAAGTAGAAATTTTTGTTTCCCTTTCCCACATACACAACAAATCTGCAGCAGATGAAAACACATAGGCAAAAATATTGAAAATCTCTATATATGAATGTCTAATAATTAATCAGAGTTAAAAACATTGTGGCAAAAGAAGAAATTGCTTATTAATTTAAGCAATTTCTACGTGTGTCACAATGTTTTCAAAAGTCATCTGCTGCAGAGGCGTCAGAAAGCGTCTATATGTGAAAAAGGGTCTTTACACTCACTCAGACTTATCAATCTTTTCTGTCAACAATGTTAAGATTGACAAATATTGCCTAATTCTTCAATAAAGTAGAATTTTTTGTTAATCAATGCAATATGATTGTTATGTTAATGAGTACTTCATGTCGGATATCATTATAACCCTTTCCCACATATAGATGCTTTCTGACACGAGAAATTTCTCCGTTGGTCACAATGTTTTAAAATGTCATTTCTTTTCTATCTTATTCATAGCATTAATTTGACCATGATTGATCCATTATTATGAAAGATGTGAAGAAAAAAACTGGAAAAAAAAACCTTAGTGACAAAAAATAACCACAGTTCAAGGATTTGTCTCTTTGTATGACTAACCAAATATCAACCCATTCCCACATACAACAATTCTACAGCAGAAGACTGCACTTTCTCCTTTGGCCACAATGTTTTACAAAGTCGTCTGCTGCAGATCGAGGCATCAGAAAGAGTCTGTTTGTGGGCAAGGGTTCAATCCTTCTATAACGTATTGCCTTTTGAAGTCAGTTGACATAAGATAAAACATGCATGTATCTTTGAACACAGTCTGCTTATTCATATAAGGAAATTGTCCTGATTGTTAATAATCATTTTCCACATACAGACAAATAATCTGCAGAAGATGACTTTGAAAACTTCTAAGCAAAAAGATGGAAAATCTCCTTGAAAGAATAATCAATTACTGAAAGGAATTGAAACCAATGCTTTCATTTCTATTCAATAAACATACTTTTATTTTCAATATTTTCACTTATACGTTTCTGGAGTTGTATGTTGCAGTTTCTTTATCAATATTTTGGACAGGAGGGATAACTCACTTGAATGTAAAATGGAAAGCTACTGAACAATCATGCAGTCTGATCTGCACCTATACTAGTCTTATATTAACACCCAAAACAATTAATTTTCCTGAGTAACATGCCTCAGAAGATTGACTTCTTTCCCATACTCTCTTGATCCTGGTGCCCTCCTGGTGATTACATACAAGGCTGTGGGTCACATCAAAGAATCAACCGTTTCCAACCTGCAGACACATATTTACGCAATAGCAGCAGACGACTTTTGAAAACATTGTGGCCAAAGGTGGGAAAGGGGGTTAAAAATGGAATTAATGACTTGCCATCCTTGATGATCATGATTGTGTCGCTGGTAAGCATAATGACTAACTTGTCATAAAACACAATACAAACAACCATACAAGCTTACTTGTCTCTTTCGTCATCTTTCTAATGAAAGTTAATTGTTGCTCGAGGGGCTTGAAAAGTCGTGACTTCAATAAATTCGGATAACCGCAACCTGTATTTAGTGTGCAGAGCACTGAATCATTGTAATTTGTAATTTCAATATAAAAACGAAAATGCGTCAGACAAATATGGATCTAGTGGCGTCTCCACTTTTGGTATCACTCGACCTTTTCCCACATACAACTCATCTGTGGCAGCAATTTAAAAAACATCCTGGCAAAAATATGGAAAATCTCTATCAATGAGAGTTTATGTATTTAATAGAGCTGAAAACATGGTGATATAGGTAGAAATGGCTCTTTATGAGCAATTTACCCTTGTTCCACAATGTTTTCTATAGTACAGAAGAGTGTGCTGCAGATAGGTCAGAATGTGTCTGCATGTAAGACCACCTTGACGGTTAAGTGGTAGAGCTTCCGCCCAAGGTACACAAGCTCTACCTCTTAACCATCAAGATGGTCTTAAATTAACCCACATACAGACACTTTCTGATGCCTCTGCAGCAGACAACTTTTGAAAACATTGTGCCAAAAGGTGTAATTGCTAATAATAAGCAATTTCTTCTTTTAGCACAAAGGTTTTTTTACTCTATTCAACGATCAATACAGCCTTTAAGCCTTGCCTACCTGCAAATGCATTTGGACGCAATAGCAGCAGACGACTTTTGAAAACATTGAGGACAAAGGTGAAATTGCTCATGATGAGCAATTTCTCCTTGGGTGGCCACAATATTTTCAACTTTATTTAAAAATTAAGCTATTTTTTATTAGATTTTCAGGTTTTCGTCACTCTGTTTTCTCATAGTCGTCTCCTGCAGATTTGTTGTATGTTGGAAAGGATTAATTACATCTGACGTGGATCCAATTAATATTATTTGTATACCATCACTGCATGTCACGTAAATATCCATAAACCCTTTCAATTATACTACAAATCTACAGCAGACGACTTTGAAAATATCTTGTCATAAATATGGAAAATCTCTATCAAAGAAAATGTTATAATTGAATAGAGTTGAAAACATTATGGCAAAAGGAGAAATTAGTTATTATAAGAATATTTGCCTTTTTACACCATGTTTTCAAAAGTGGTCTGCTGCAGAGGTGTCAGATAGGGTTTGCATGTAGGAAAAGGCTATATAATTCATTAAAATTTATCTGTAAGATGATTGAGATAATTTTATGTTTTGATATATTGATGAATAACAAGTTTGTCTGACTTGACAAAGCACTGACGAAATAAAGGTGGTATTGTGCAGGAACTGTGAATACATCATGCAAGCAGACTGTTTACTGTCTAATAACATTTAATGGCTCCATCCAGCAAACCAACACAGCTTTTAACCTTTAACAACATGCAGATGCATTTTGATGCATTTTGAGTTGATTGATTGATTAGGGTTTAACGCCATTTTCAACAATATTTTAGTCATTTCACGGCGCCCAGTTTACCTTTCCATGTGTTTCTTGACTTTCCAACACCAGTACTCCACACAACAGACTTTCCAACCAAAATTTTCCATACTTTTGGCAGGACGTCTGCTTCAGATTACTTTCTATGTGGAAAAGAGCTTAACCTTTTCCACATATAGATGCATCTGTAGCATAAGACTTTTGAAAACATTGTGAAAAAAGAAGAAATTGCTCATAATGATCAGTTCTTCAACTCTATTCAGTAATTAAACTATAAGTTATCACTAAGGGTATTCCCTTTTTTTGCCGAGAATATTTCAAAGTTGTCCGCTGCATAATTGTTGCATGTGGGAAAGGGTTAAGATTGATTGATTTATTGTGTGGTGTTTTATGCCACTTTCAACAATTGTTCAGTTATATCATGTCGTCTCCAGTACTACTCGTCCATTTATCCTGACAAAGGCCTGAGGGGCAAGGAGAGCAGCCATAACTACCACTTATAAAGGTCGGACAGTGACCTCCCGTACCCGAGGCAGATGGTCGACCAATACACCAAGGAGGAAAGGGTTAAGAATAAATGTGACTGATAGGTAAAGTGATAAAAAACAGTGACCGTTTACTAACAAGTACAAATGAATTAACGAGTTAATCATAAGCAATATAACTTATCATTAGTGATTTTGAACCCTCAGGCCTATTGCACTCGATCAGTTAACCTTGTTAACACATCAATTGTCTAAAGGGACTGTGAACATGATGAATATAAAAAGACATTATTTTTGAATTATAACTTTTTCACAATTATTTTTCTTAAACCTTTCCCTCATATAGACGCTTTCTGAAAAACATAGTAACAAAAGAAGAAATTGCACAAAACGTGCAATTTCTCCTTTTGTCACAATGTTTTCCACTTTTAGTCATAGATTATCCATTCAATTATAGAGATTTTCCATTATTTGACAAAATATGTTTAAAGTCGTCTGCTGCAGAATTGTCGTATGAGGGAAAGGGTTAAACCTTTCCCTCTTACACACTCATTTTAAATCCTCTGCCGTAGACGAGTGGCAAAAGATGAAATTGCTCATGGTGAGCAATTTTTTCTTTTGTTACATTGTTTTCAACTGTTTTCAATAATAGTACTTTGATTTATAGAGTTTTTTCATATTTTTTTCATATTTGCGTTCGGAGTCGTCCGCTGCTAATTTTGTGTATGTTGGTAAGGTTTAAACCTAAACCAAACAAGATGTTGTGTCAACTCATTTTAATGTTCCCCATTAGACAGTTTTACTTTAAATGACTACCTACAATATAGGCTTCAGTATTCTATCCTTCCCCACATACAACCCTAATCAGTATTAATACTATCATATAAAGACATTTTTCACATTTGTTCATAGTCATCTGCAGCTGATTTGTTGTATGTGGGAAAAGATTAACCCTTTCCCTGATACGACAATTCTGCAGCAAACAACTTTAAAATTTATTTTGTCAAAAAATGGAAAATCTCTATAATTGAATGGATAACCTATGACTTAAAGTGGAAAACATTGTGGCAAAAGGAGAAATTGCTCGTTTTGTGCAATTTCTTCTTTTGTCACTATGTTTTCAAAAAGCCGTCTGCTGCACAGGCGTCAGAAAAGGTCTATATGAGGGAATTTATTTATTTATTTATTTATTGGGGTTTTACGCCGCTTTCAACATTTTCAGTTATATCACAGCGATAGTTCACTTATTTATGATCCCTGGGTAAACAAACCAGTACTAGGCTAGAAAATGTGCCTTGCCCAAGGGCACTCCACCATGACCGTAGTGCCGCGACAGGGAATTGAACCCGGGACACCCGGTTTCGAAATTCCCCGACGCTAACCACTCGACCACAGCGGATTCCTCTATATCAGGGAAAGGGTTAAATACTTTCCGACAAGCTTACTCCACATAGTTGTAACTCAATGTAATTACCGCTTTGTTGATATAAGCCAGTAATTACAACGTGTCAATGTCCCATCTATCATTTTGATATCTCACTTTGGGCACTCAAACTTATTCATGTTGACACTTTGTATTATGGATCATAATTGACCTGTGGTCAGTTTTGACCTGTGTGGTCAAAGTGTCATATCTAATGCTACTGGACTTTCCTTTCAGTATTCTGTTATGCTTAACCTGTTTGAATTATATAAATGACTTTATGACCTTCTGTATTTAAACATTTCTTTTAACCCTTTCCCACATGTAGATGCATTTGTATGCATCTGTGGTAGACGTTTTAAAATATTATGGTAAAAGGAGAAAATTTGCTCATAATAACCAATTTGTCCTTTTGCCACCAAATGTTTTCCACTCTGATCAGAATGCGTGTTTACACAGGCTCATCTTGATCCCAAATTGTCTGATTTATATTATACTGCATCGAGGGTAAAATGGAGTTGAGTTCAGGCTTCAAATGATGTTGAAGAATTTCTTATTAATATTGAGGATAGGAATGTCAGTATGTTTTGTATGTCAATAGATATCTTTTCTTCAATGCTTCCCAATGGTTTCTGCAAAAGAGAACTCATCTGGGACTGGAAATGACCTTATAGGAGAATAAGATAATTTTGTATCCTGTAGATGTACAATAACCCTTTCCTTGATACAGATACAGTTACAGCAGACAGCAGGAAAACAAATTGTGGCAAAGAAGAAAGTGTTCATAATGAGAAATGCCTAGATGTTTTCAAAGACGTCTGTCGCAGACGTGCTGTAACTGTGAAACATTTAAATATTTCAACCAAAAATCATCCTTTAACCCTTTCCCACTTACAGACGCTTTTTGACATCTCTGCAGCAGAAGACTTTTGTTAACCTTGTGGCAAAAAGAGAAATTGCTCATAATGAGCAATTACAACTTTTTCCGGAATTTTCAACTATATTCAATCATTATAAATTTATTTTATATAGATTTTCCATATTTTGGCAAAGCTGTTTTCAAAGTATTCTGCTGCAGAATTGTTGTATGTGGGAAAGGGTTAAAGGTGAACCCAACCATCTGAAATGAAAGTCGTCTACTTTCTAAAATATGTGACAGAGCCAGCCAAGCACTGGTACAAGCCCAAGTCATGAGCTACGTGGACTGTAACTAATCCAATCAATGGGTTGTGATTTCAGTACTTTGGTAGAGGAATATACTGCTGTGGTGTGACTGAAATATTGTTGTGAATGACGTTAATCCTTAATCAACAAATCAACTGGTATAGAGCCTCAGGTGTAATCTGTATGAGGGAAAGTTATGAATGAGTACAGTGACAACGTCACAACCGGAAGAAGAAATCAGCTGTCCTATCCTTTTATTCCATTTACCTGTAATTTATCATATTCATGTTGAAGGATGTTGTCAGGCAAGGTGAATCCCTTATCAGCATTAGCAGGACAAATGTGTTTGTTTTAACCAATATAAATGTTTCAAGTATTGACCCACTACCTTCAAGATAATCCAACAAGGCTAAATCTAGTCCCTTTGTATATTTTAAACGTTTCCCTCATACAACAAATCTTTGGAAGGGGAGTGAAAATGTCTAGGCAAAAATGTAAAAAAATCTCTATAAATGAGAGAATTATTATAGTAAAGAGTTGAAAACATTGTTGGAAAAGGAGAAATTGGTCATTGTGAGCTATTTCTCCTTTTGCCATAATGTTTTCTAAAGTCGTCAAAGCATCAAAAAGCATGGGATAATCCAACAATGAATCTAGATGATACAGAAGTCAATTAATGTCCAAGCAACTGAGGACGTTTGATATCATTGTGGGGAAAAAGAAATTGCAAATTATGTCTCAAAATTCTTTTATTCTTTATTTTTTCAAATGTTGCATAATTTTCCTTTGTTGTTTTCTAATTAAATCATTTTAAAGAAGATCTTAAAAGAAGAATTTAATACATTTTGACAAAATAAATAAACAATTGTAAGTACTAAGAAATCCTTAAAGGAAAAGGAGAAACTCAACTGACATCAAATTGAAAAATGCAGAAGTAATTCAGTAAATCAACACACAAATACATGTTGAAAATATATACTAAAGTACCACAAAAATTATATACTAAAATATATACTACCACAAAAATTCTCAGTTTGTTTATTCGTATGGTGTTTTATGCCGTTTTCAACAACTTTTTAGTTGAAACAAAGTATTTTCCTGAGTAGGTTAAAAAACTAATGGACCATTAATTTTGTCCTGACACAAGCGAGTCTGTCGTGATGCTAACCCCACAATCCCGAGCCCTGAGAAAGACAAGCCCTTTACTATTAATTCTAATGTTTTAGGTATGACCTGGCCAGTGATCGAACTTGCGACCTCCTGCACCAAGCTGTCAGGGAAAGGGTATGTTTACTATTCTATATTTATCATAAAAAAAGTGAAGATGAGACTTTAGCTGTTAACATTTATGATAATAGGTAATGAACTAATGATATACTCTGAATTCAGGTCCAATAACCTCTGATAAAATCAAATTGACCTTTGTACGACCTTTGTACGACCCCTGTCTCATAACATCAAAATACATTTATATGGCCAGCAGGCATAAAATATAATATAATGATTGTTGTCATGGTCAACCCTTTCCCACATACAGATGCATTTTTAACAGATATATTTTGTAAATATTAAGGCAAAAGGAGAAGTTGCAGATTGTTACAATGTTTTTCAAATTTATTCAATAATTATACTTTCATTCATTTCATTATCATTCCTTTGATATTTCCATGTCGTCTGCTGAAAATGTGTTGTATGCAGGAAAGGGTTACTATTATATGATGGCGAATTTAATTTAATCATTCTTACTTTTTGAAGCAAATTTTAAGCTTTTTTCCTAAGTTCTCAGTTTGGAATATAAAAGTTTTATTCACATTTTAAGCTTTATCCCTTGATTGTCGGAACTGACAATTGAACCCTTTTCCACTTGTTGACGCATTCTGACACATCTGCAGCAGACGACTTTTGAAAAACATTGTGACAAAAGTAGAAATTGCTAAAAACGAGCAATTTCTTCTTTAGTAACAATTTTTTAAACTTTTTTCAGTAATAAAACCCACATTTTTAAGTAATTTTCTGCATCCTAAAAAATATCGTTAATCTCTATAATTGTAGGTATAATAATTACTGTTATAATTACTGAAAAAAGTTAAAAAACATTGTGGCTAAAGGAGAAATTGCTTGTTTGAGCAATTTCTCCTTTTGTCACGATGTTTTCAAAAGTCATCTACTGCAGATGTGTCAAAATGCATCTATAGATGGGAAAGGGTTAATATGGCCAATTAAGTATGTATTTTTTAACTTTTGACCTTTCTATTTTGGTGGTTGTTAAGTGATTCATGAAGATTTTAACAGTTCAATATAGCTTGAATTATTTCTTTTTGATATGTTGATTGTTTCAACTGTTCAAAATAACCCATTCACCTTTTACAGATTCATTTAAGAGTATCAGTGAACTCTGGGTCAGAATTTGTACATGTTAAGTCATTTCCTTTTCATTCTGTTTTGAAGAATTTGTTTTATTGGGGTTTTACGCCCCTTTCAACATTATTTCAGTTATATCATTATGACAGTTCACTTAGTCATGATCCCTGGGTAAACAAACCAGTACTAGGCTAGAAAATGTGCCTTGCCCAAGGGCACTCCACCATGACGCGACTGGGGATCGAAACCGGGATACCCGGTTTCAAATCCCCGACGCTAACCACTTGACCACGGTGGATTCCCCTGTTTTGAGGAAAGAAAAAATGTGAAAACATCATGAAACAAACTTATTCAGCTCCCACTGATACACCCAGGTTTTCATTTATACCAAAAAATGATATATAAATTGTAAACCATGCTTCCGTCTCTACTGTACTTGGATTTGTCCCCCATTCTTCTTTCTCTTTCCCACATTCTCTCATTCTTTCTCATTTTGTGAGGAATCCGCTGTGGTCGAGTGGTTAGCGTCGGGGATTTCGAAACCAGGTGTCCCGGGTTCGATCCCGAGTCGCGGCACCTCGGTCATGGTGGAGTGCCCATGGGCATGGCACATTTTCTAGCCTAGTATGTATACTGGTTTGTTTACCCAGGGATCATGAATAAGTGAACTGTCGCCATGATATAACTGAAATAATGTTGAAAGCGGCGTAAAACCCCAATAAATAAATAAACTTTCTCATTTTGTTTCCATTATTCATAATTTCTGTTGCCCTAGGTCTGACTAGTATGGATGATATATGTAGAGCTATTACATGTATTAATGTATTATGCATAGGCCCGGGATTGTAAATATAACATTGTACTGCATATATTGTATGTAGTATTGAAAAGACAATTGTATTATAAGGTAGAAATCGGCCGTCAAAAGTGCGCACAAAATCCGTGTGCAAATGTCTCATATATTTTTGGTGATCGAACCTGTACTAGGATGTAAACAGTCAAAATATAAAATCCCCATCCGAGAACACAAACCTGGACTACATGTCAATTAGCAGTTCAGTCCAGAGTTGGAACGATTGACAATTGGTTAGCGGTTACACTGATCAACTCGTAATTAGCAAGCTGCAAACATGATTGTAACAGTTCGGGCGATTATATTGTTTATGTCACAGTAAGTAACTCTCTTGAAGGGTGTCAGAAGGCGTTGTGTTCTAACTAGGATTTGATTGTATTCTTGTTAGTGACATATAGCGATTTAGTGAGATTTATAGAAATATCTGGACCGATTTTTTTAAAAGTTTTAAGATTGAAATCGGTTTGGTTAGTTAAAAATCAGTCCTGAACGGCAAACTTTCGGTTTTCCGGAAACCTGGAAAGGGGTAAATATATTTTACATTAGTAGCATACATTGAAGGTATATAAGCTGCATCAGGCAAAAAAGGATCTTTTTACCCTTAGTGAAGACTAAGTTGAGTCTTGATTTATTGAGGTTTAACACTGTTTGCGACAATTTTTCAGTCATATCACTGCGGCCAATTCACCTACCCATGTGTTTCCCGCCTTTTTCACACCAGAACTCCACTCAACAGTCTATCCAAGAAACTGGCTGCTTTCCACATAGAGTGTAACTTGTCACAATGACATTTGTCAAACGTTAGAAAAGATTGTTGTCTGAGCTGGGGTTCAAACTCACAACGCATGGATTGACTGAACTACCTGGACTAGACTGTGTATACAAACGGACTAAGTAGTTTTCACATTCAGTCAACATGTTGTTACACCATGGAGGTTTCTTCTGGCAACTCCTTTGGTTCATCTTTTATACACTTTTATAACTGTTTGAAGAATTTGAGCTAAGAAAATCTATGCTAAATGATTTATTTTAGACAAATATCTTATTTCTTATCCGAATTAACGCACCCCCACCCTTAAAAAAACGTAAATAGAATTTTCTAGTCAGAGCATTGTTTATAGTCATCTGCTTCGAAAAATTGCACGTCAAAATTTAACGCCTGGTAATTTAGAAAATTAGGGGTATAAATCTTAATCTTTCTCTGTTCAATTGTAATTTTTCATTGTATAATTATGGTATTATCGGCGGGCCAGGCCTAAATTTTAGACAGAAAGAAGTCTATGTCTACGTCTATGCATATTAAAAATCAGTAAGGCAATAGGTCCCCTTTTTGTCTGATGTGTCTCATATAAGACCAGTGCTAAATGGGAAACAAACCATTTGGTATTTGTCAACAGTAAAGTAGACTCATTTGTAAATCCTTGCAGTCTGATCTGGACTTGCATTGTTTGTAACCAGAGTTCATACCAACAGTGTGTCAGATAGGACAGATGTAGATAACCCTTACCCACATACAACAGATCTGCAGCAGATGACTTTGTTATTCATCATATAGATTGATTGATTGGGGTTTAACGCTGTTTTCAACAATTTTCCAGTCATATCAGAGAACTCAGTTCACCTACCCATGTGTTTCCCTGTTTATTCACACCAGTACTCAACACAGCAGTCTTTCCAAGCAACTGGCTACTTTTCAATATAGACTGCTAGCCCTTTTGTGGAAGAAGAATGTTGTCGCAATGTCTTTTGTCAAACTTTGGAAAGAATGTTGGCAAACAGGGTTTTGAACTCACAACCCCTGCCTTAATTAACTGTCCAGGTTGTTTCCTACTAATCGACAGGGGCTGGACTTATTTATATTATAACCCCAATATTGTAGGCTTTCATATCAAATTACTTTATTCACTTTGAACAGAATGTTAGTTCAACTCCTGTCCAACTATATGATCCTTTAGTCCTTTCCAACATAACACAAATCTGTAGCAGACTACTTTAATAAACATCTAGGCAAAAATAAAGACAAGAGTTGAAAACATTGTGGCAAAAGGAGAAATTACTAATAATGAGCAATTTCTCCTAGTCCCGCAATTATTTCAAAAGTAGTCTGCTTCAAAAGCCTCAAAATGCATCTGCAAGTTGGAAAGGGTTAAAAACAAACAAAATCCATCATGTAATACACAATTTTGAACCACATTTAGACAAACACTAGCAAGCATATTTGTATAGTCATTGTTTACATTGTTTACTAATTACATATCAATAATAAGTAATCACTAGTACATGAGTATGTAATAATATGCCAGATATCAGAGATGATGATACCAAACGTAGTAATTCAGCGGGATAAGGGTTAAATAACATGGTCTTGTGACTACATACATTATTGTATACATATACATTATTGTATTACATTATCTCCCTTGATAAAAACCAAATGAGGGCAAGAGGATTTATCTCCCTTAGTAAAAAAAAACCCATACCAGTCAATTTGACAGGTTTAGTAGAAAATCTTATTTCATTTTCTCTTCAACGCTTTCCCACATACATCAATTATGCAGCAAATGACTTTAAAAAACATATAAGTGAATATACAGGAAATCTGTATAAAATTTGAAATTGATTATTGAATATTGTTGAAATCATTGCAGCAAAAGGAGGATATTGCTCATTGTGAGAAATTCTCCTGTTGTCACAATGTTTTAAAAAGTTGTGTGCTGCAGATGTATCAGAATGCGGGAAAGGATTAAAAAATTCTTAGCAGTTGATACTCAAAATTACTGTTTTTTTATCTCTGAAAAAAAAGCAATTTTTCTTGTTCCAATATTTTCTATAATTTTGTTGTTGAAATTTGTCCTCTTTTCTTTATATGTTTAGAAATGTGAGAAGTCCTCAAAGAGGGATCTAAAGTAACAGGTTAACATAAACATAAACTGCATGACAAGAAATTGCATGTTCGTAAAACATGTAATAGGAAATGATAAATCATACAAAAAGGATGTAATTGATATTGATAAGACATTCAGATAGCTTCTCAACTCTTTCCCACATACAACAAATATGCAGCAGACGACTTTGAACACATACAGGCAAAAATGTAGTAAAAAAGCCTCTACATCAGTTAAATCATTGAACAGGGTTGAAATCATTGTAGCAAAAGGAATAATTGTTCTAAATAGAAAACTCGTAACAAATTATATCAGAGAAATGGTTAATAAAGTTGAAACTTAATTAGTATCTGATATTGTATTTTCTTTACGCTTTTCCAATGTGAAAACTTCAGGAGAGCCTTAACCCTTTTCCTCATATAGACACTTTCTGATACTTCTGCAGCTTCTTGAAAACATGGCGACAAAAGAAGAAATTGCTCAAAACAAGCAATTTCTCCTTTTTTCACCATGTTTTCAACTTTATTCAATTATTGTACTTTTATTTAAAGGGAATTTCCAACTTTTTTCATGTATGTTTTCACAGACGTCTGCTGCAGATTTGTTGTATGTGGGAAAGGGTGAACCCTTTTCCATCTTCAGACATAATTTGACTCATATGCAGCAGACAACTTTGAAAACATTATGACAAAAGTAGAATTATTTTTCACATTTTATAAATAGTCATTATAGCTTCCATTTATCAAGATTTTCAATACCGGTACTTCTGCCAACATTTTGCGGGTGCTAACAAAGTAATCTGCTTCAGATATGTTTTTTCTGGGAAGGGGATGTTATACCCATGTAATGCATAAAATACAACAGAATCCTGTATAAATGGATCAATACAAGTTCTGTCAGTAAGACACGGTTATATTGACATTATCTATGTGTAGCTGTTACAGATTGGGCTGTTTTCTTACTTTTCTGTAAGAATTATATTTTTAGGAGAGGTCTTATATTGTGTGTTCCATCGTGTGTATCTTTATTACAAATATCAATAATATTGATCAATCACAAGTCTTACAGCTGTCAGCATAAGGTCAATGGTATAGATTGTGGGAGAATTTGGCGTATATCCTGAACACTGATGATGCTTGTACAAATGTAGTAAGACAACATCTGGGGCATGTTCAGTAGCAACTAATATTATGCTTGGACCCACTTTGTTTGAGCGAAACAAAGTCAATTTTCAAAGATAAACACTGAAAAAAACTGTATTTCCACATGTCTATAAAATGCAGGGCTTAATGTCTCTGTTGTTGTTTTATTGGGGCTTTTTAAACCATATTCAACAGTATTTCAGTTATATCACACTGACTGTACACTGTTCCATGATCTTTGGGTGACAAACTTTATTAAGTACCACAGGCTAGGATATATGAGACTAGCCCAAGGGCACTTCGCCATGACCAACGCAAGCCAGGTTTGAGCCTGAAAAGCCCGGTCTCTAATCCTCCAATTCAACCACCAGGATTTGAAAGATTCCTTGTGATTAAATAAGAAGTTTCTTCTTTTCAAGCAATATAATCGAATTAGTCTCAAAATAATACTTCCAGTTTTGTCAAAGTTCATATTTCCCTAGATGTTGGTGAAGCAGATATCTATATTAAGGGAGAACTTTCTAACAATTACAGATAGTAAGTTTTCTTGATGTCACTTATTTCCTTGTTCTCCTTTTCACCCTTTCCCATGAATGGACACTTTCTGACGCTTCTGCAGCAGATCACTATTGAAAACATTGTGGCAAATGGAGAAATTGCTCATTACCTTTCCCCACATAAAACAAATTTGTAGCAGACAACATTGGTAATATATATTTTAAAACAAATTGGTAAATCTACATGGTTTTATGAGCTCACGTAAAATCGGTTAATTAGCGGGGGATTGATAATAAGAATATGATTAGTTAATAATCTTGATTATCATCCACCCTCTTTTTTCCCGCATAACAAGAATTTCATTGGTCGATATAACGTGTATCCTTGCGCATGCATATAAATTCCTTTTCACGGGTTTTCACATAACACTTTGGTTTCAACCGTGAGTCAGTCGATTTATATGGTTAAAAAATGGAATTAAGCTGTAGGATATGTGGGAAGGTGTTAAAATATCTTGATTTAATTTACTACTCAAGTATAGTGGTTAAAAATTGCTGTATCATACAAAATTCTAAAATCAATTTGTCATCAAAAATATAACATTAACCTTCCCTTTCTCACACAATAATCCTGCAGCAGCTAGACAACTTTAACCCTTTCCCACCTGCAGACGCATTTTAACGCAATAGCAGCAGACTACTTTTGAAAACATTGTGGCCAAAGGTGAAATTGCTCATAATGAGCAATTGCACCTTTGGCCACAATGTTTTCCACCTCTAGTCATTGGTTATCCATTCAATTATACAGATTTTCCATTTTTGGACAAAATATGTTCAAAGTCGTCTGCTGCAGAATTGTCGTATGAGGGAAAGGGTTAAGGCAAAAATATGACAAATCTCCATATAATTAAAGAAAGAGTATTTATTGAATGGTGTTAAAACATTGTGGTAAAAGAAGAAATTGCTCATTTAAAGATACATTATGTTTTCAAAAGACATCTGCTGCAGATGCATCAAAAAGTGTCTGCCAGTGAGAAAAGATTAACCCTTTCCCACATGCAACAAATCTGCAGCAGATGACTTTGAATATACTTTGTCAAAAAATAGAAAATCCCTTTAACTGAATGGATAACTTATGACTAAAAATGGAAAACTTTGTGGCAAAAGGAGAAATTGCTCGTTTTGAGCAATTTCTTCTTTGGTCATGATGTTTTCAAAAAGCTGTCTGCTGCAGCGGCGTCAGAAAGCATCTGTCAGTGAGAAAAGATTAAACCAATCTTAAACATCGAAGAACAAAACATAAAAACAACAAACCTTGGTCTATTCCCCATCCTTTATAAGCTCCTATATGGCGTACATTTATCACGACCACAAGATGCAAAAGAAAAGTGCCATCGATTCAATAGTCTAATGTATATATCACACAACGCAAACAATCAATATCTCTGTGCTTGGTATTAAACAACAATGTTATACGGAATTGGAGCCTTGTTACTGTACATACAGATAGCGGACATCTTTAAGATCTATATGATGCAAATGGAAAGTGTCGTTGATGGAATAGTCTTACATATATATCATACGCTCAAAACACAAGCAATCAATTTATCCCTGCTTTGTTTTAACCCTTTTCAGCATTCAACCAATTTTGAACAGATGTTGGCAAAAACATTGAAAATCTTTTTGAATGAAAGTTTAATAATAACATAGAGTTTAAAACTTTGTGACAAATAGAGATGTTGCTCATAATGAGCAATTTCTCCATTGCCACAAAGTTTCCAAAAGTCGTCTGCTGCACAGGCGCCAGAAAGCGGATATAACATCCACATGATGCAAATGGAAAGTGTCGTTGATGGAATAGTCTTACATATATATCACACACTCAAAACGCAACAATCAATATCTCCCTGCTTCAGGGGACTAAACAACAATGTTCTACAGTAATGAAGCCATGTTCATACATATAGAGGACATTTACTACTTCAACATGATGCAAATGGAAAGTGTCATTGATGGAATAGTCTTACGTATATACCACACACTCAAAACGCAAGCAATCAATGTCTCCATGCTTGGTATTAATTAAACAACAATGTTCTATTATACAGACTTGGACCCCTGTACATACAAAAAGAGGACATAATGAACAATTTCCCCTTTTGCCACCATGTTTTCAACATTATTCAATAATTATACTTTCTTTTACAGAGATATGCCCTATTTCTGCCCCAGATATTTTCAAAGTCATCTGCTGCAGATTTGTTGTATGTGGGAAAGGGTTAACCCTTTGAACATATTTTGTCAAAAAATAGAAAATCTCTATAATTGAATGGATAACCTATGACTAAAACTGGAAAACATTGTGGCAAAAGGAGAAATTGCTCGTTTTGAGCAATTTCTTCTTATGTCACTATGCTTTCAAAAACTGTCTGCTGCAGAGACGTCAGAAAGTGTCTATATGAGGGAAAGGGTTACAACAATGTGCCATACAGTAATGGAGCCACGTACAGACAATTTTGGGATTATTCAAATTATTTGGCTTCATGTATTGACCCAATTTTGACCTTTTTGCAGAGATGTATATATACTAATAATTGACATATAAAATTATATTTATGTAAATCTGTGATTTTTTTTAACCCTTTCCCACATACAACATAACTGCAGCAGACAATTTTGAAAAATCTCTATATATGAAAGAACAAGAGAAAGTTGATGCAAGGCATCAATGTCGCCGGAAAAGACTGCATTGATTGATTTATGCATTCTTGACTTTCCTTAGTCTATTCAAACATTAGGAACGTTGAAATGAAAACATTTGCTTATAAATTATATACACATATCTATACATTAGGGTATCTATAAAAAATTAACGAAATGTGTACACATTTATCTTGGCTTAAATTTAATTTTGCTGTTGTTACTTATTTAAATAATAGTATTCATTCATATAATTTCAATGTTTGTCAATCTTATTCGAATCACAAGGTAAATATCCTGGTATTGCTTTAAAGGGAGGTAATTTGAAGAAAACAAAAGTCTTCAAAAGGAGAAATATATCAGCATTACTTACCGTCTACAGTTTAAATTGTTCTATTGTTTGTGGATTTAAAAATGTTCTTTTTTTCTTATTTCTACATGTACAACGAAATATTGCGGCTTCTCTTTGACGCTTTGCGTCAAACATTCGTCTTGTACTTGTCTAAAATAAAATAATATCACTCGCTTTTTCATATCGAAATGCGCATGCGCGAAAATCGATGTTAAAGGTCACGAAACTACACAACAGAATAGGGTCTATATTTAGCTTAGAAACAGTTCCTACTTTAGATATTCATGGATTAACATTATTAAATGAATTCTACACAAATCAAGACATCTCTTTGAACATGAAAACAACATTTAGTAAGTTAAAATTGCTATTAAAAGGAGAATCCGAAATTGACCTCAATGATGACACATAAGAGTCTGCATTAGGGGGTGTTGGTTCACGTCTTGAAGGGACCACTTTTGTCTTCGTAAATAAGACAAAAAACTTAAATGCGAGTGAAATAAAAAAAAACTGCAAACATTAAAAAATCGGAATATTTATTTCATTTTAGATGTGTCATTTATTAGTGTTCGTAAACAACCACAATTGTAATATGTTCAAATCAACTAGATTTGTTTCTTTCTAATAATAAGCCGCCCTCCCATGTGATTTCCGAAAAGCTATTAAAAATAGAAGTCGCGGGCTTCTGCCCGGCGACTAATAATTATTGTATATAATTGATAGCATTGTGACAAAAGGGTACATTGGTCATTTGGAACAAATTCACCTTTTGCCACAATGTTTTGAAAAAAGTCTTCTGCTGCAGAAGTGTCAGAATGTGTCTGCAAGTGGGAAAGGCTCATTGTTAGCAATTTCTCATTTTGCCACAATAAGTCACGTGCTGCAAAGGCATAAAAAAGTATCTGTATGAGGGAAAGTGTTAACACAAGGACAGGTGGATCCCATTTGTGTCCATAGTTTAGCCCAGCTGAACAATTCAAATTGATATACAATTGGACAAGTATGTCTAGATTAAGCATTTATCACTTATAAATGGACCATTGATGACTTGCTATTTTACACACTTGGGCTATGAGGATATTGTCTACAAAGCATTGTAGGACATGATTGATAAATTGATTGTTTGGTGTTTTATGCCACTTTGGACAATTTTCAGTTATATCAAGGCATTTCCTGAGTAAGTTGCCAGTTCTTATGGTCCATTTATCCTGACACCAGCCAGTCGGTCGTAATGCTAACCCAGCAACCCCGAGCGCCAAAGAGGGCAGCCATTACTACCATTTTAAAGTCTTTGGTATGACCCGGCAGGGGATCAAACATGCGACCTTCCACACTCAAGGCGGATGCTCTACCACTTCACCACCGAGGCGGTACCTTTATTTATAGAGATCTTTTGCCTAGACGTTTTACAAGTCGTCTGCAGCAGATGTGTTGTATGCAAGAAAGGGTTAACCCTTTCCCTCATATATTCGCTTTCCGACGCCTCTGCAGCAGACTGCTTTTTGAAAACATAGTGACAAAAGAAGAAATTGCTCAAAACAAGCAATTTCTCCTTTTGCCACAATGTGTTCCATTTTGAGTCATAGGTTATCCATTCAATTAAGGAGATTTTCTTTTTTTTGACAAAATATGTTCAAAGTCGTCTGCTGCAGAATTGTTGTATGAGGGAAAGGGTTAAAGTCAAATAAGGATTGTAGGATACGAAATCTGCACTGTATATAGAGCTCTGGTACAGACTAATCTTAGCCTAGGACATGCACAACAATTATTATTATTTCGCCTCCCACGAAATTCTAGCAATTTCATTGGTTAAAGCCTGTCACGTGCACACCCCCTATATTTCTATAGGGGGTGAGTAAAGTCAATATGGCGTCTATTCTCAGATCAAGCTGACTGGAAGTTTTTTTCAGTTGCCTATGTTAAAATAGATCTATACACTGTATAATATCTTGATATTTTTAACAGCGATTTGTTTACAATATATATATCATAACGACTACGAAGTTGAATATCATGCAAAGTAACTTCCCTTTCCATAGAAAAAAAAAAAAAATCAATGAATGTATAAATATAATGCATGTCCTACGCTTGTTAATTTTTGTTTCCCGTAGTGGGTCAGTTACAGACCATATAACTGATTTATTTCATCAACCACCTTTCATGAACAAAACAAATTGATATTGTTTCATTTCATTATTAAAGTGGGTTTAGTACTAGGAATTTTAAAAATACTGGGACCAAATACTAGGAAAATGACGTCACGTCATCGGTTTGACGTCATAACGCTAATGATTTGGCGCCAAAACCCGTAAATTTCATCTAGAAATATTGTAAATGTTAATGTAAATGAAAGAGTATCATTTTTTTTGCTCATAAAAGGTGGTCGATGAAATAAATCAGTTATTTGGTCTGTTACTGACCACTACGGAAAAATAGGGGGTATGTTGAATGTATAGGGGGACTCAGCTTACGCCTCGCCCCCTATAAATTCCACAGACCCCCTATTTTTCCGTAGTGGGTCAGTAACAGACCAAATAACTAATAATGTCATTCACCCGGAGATACAGCAGGATTCGTTTTTCATAAATAAGAACTGGGTTGACTCAGGCAAATCAATGATAGAACAATCTATCTTCTTCCCGGTTAAAATCAATACGACGGGAGACAGCAGAGTGGGTTTTATGAATGAACTATGGGTAATTTATACTTTGTAATTGTAACAGAATGGTTTAACCCTTTCCCTCATATAGACGCTTTCTGACGCCTCTGAAGCAGACAGCTTTTTGAAAACATAGTTACAAAAGAAGAAATTGCACAAAACGTGCAATTTCTCCTTTTGCCACAATGTTTTCCACTTTTTGTCATAGGTTATCCATTCAACTATGGAGATTTTCTATGTTTTGACAAAATACGTTCAAAGTCGTCTGCTGCAGAATTGTCGTATGAGTGAAAGGGTTTTACACTTCACATAATACCCTGACCCTTACAGGTCTTAACAGTTATTCACTCATTAGAATGAGAGTTTAACCCTTTCCCACATACAACAGATCTGCAGCAGACAACTTTGGAATCATCCATACAAAAATATGAAATAGCTCTATAAATAATTGTTGAATAAAGTTAAAAATATTGTGGCTAAAGGAACAAGAGGCCCTCATGGGCCTATGCTCTACTGGGATGGTTCTTTGGTCATTTGTATGTATGGTGAAAATCGGATAGTAAATGGAGGCTCTATTGTGTTCACAAGCTGTTTTATAACAATTTTGACAATTTCAAGGGCCATAATCCAGTTTGCATGGGAGGATCTGGCTAGTTTGCGAAAGGAACCGAGCTCTCATCAATATTTAACTACTATCTAAGTTTGGTGAAGATTGGATAGTAAATGAAGGCTCTATTGTGTTCACAAGCTGTATTATAGCAATTTTGACAATTTCAAGGGCCATAATCAAGTCATGCAAGGGCCCATCTGGCTGGTTTTCAAAAGGAACGAGCTCTCATCAATATTTAACTACTATCTAAGTTTGGTGAAGATCAGATAGTAAATGAAGCCTCTATTGTGTTCACAAGCTCTATTATAGCAATTTTGACAATTTCAAGGCCCATAATCCAGTCTTGCAATCTGGCTGGTTTGCGAAAGGAACCAAGCTCTCATGGATATCTTACTACTGTATAAGTTTGATTGAGATACAATCAAAACTGAAGACTGTATGGCGTTCACAAGCAATTGTTTACGGACGCACGGACGACGGACACCACGCCACAGCATAAGCTCTTCTTGCCTTTGGCCAGTAGAGCTAAAAATTGCTCGCTTTGATCAATTTCTTTTTTTGTCACAATATTTTTATAAATCATCTGCTACAGAGGTTTCAGAAACCGTCTGTATGTGGGAAAGGGTTAATTAAGCCAATACAAAAACTGACCTTGAGACCAAAACAAAATCAAGATCAGCCAATACCACCATGCACTCAGATCAGGGTCTTTTGATTTTGTCATCAAAATGTTAAGCTTCGGATGTTTAGTTGTTTGTGCATAACAATTATATTGATCTTTATGGTAAATAAATTGTCTGGGGCAAAAGTAGGATACTGTATGGCTAGCCTTTTTCTGTTTTTCTTTCCTCATTATTGTGTTGAGGACAAAATATCTCAGTGAAAACTATTTGTTTTGATGCCAGAGTCTTAGTCATAAACCCTTTCCCACCTCAATATGCAGATGAATTTTGACACAAGAGGCCTGATGAGCAATTTCTCCTTTTGTCAAAGTTTTCAACTATATTCACTCAATATACTTTCATTTATATTCCATAATTTTGGCCGCCATTTTTTCAAAGTCTGTTGCAGGTTTGTTGTATGTGGGGAAGAGTTCAATGTTAAGGTAATCTTTAACCCTTTCCCACATAAGACAATTCTGCAGCAGACGACTTTGAACGTTTTTTGTCAAAACATAGAAAATCTCCATAATTGAATGGATAACCTATGAGAAAAAGTGGAAAACATTGTGGCAAAAGGAGAAATTGCACGTTTTGTGCAATTTCTTCTTTTGTCACTATGTTTTCAAATAGGGTCTGCTGCAAATGCGTCGGAATGCGTCTGCAAGTGGGAAAGGGTTAAATGAAAGTGTAATGTTATCTCTTATTTCTCTCTGGCCTATTTTCTTTAGTACTTTGTGTTGCATTTTATAACAATTAATTAAGTTAAACAAGCCTGTATGACTATAACACATTATCTAATATTTACACATGAAAATAGTGATACATTATCAACTTGTCGATTTAGTCTTGTCTCCTTTTACCAAGATATTGATGCAAATATCAAATAAGCCCAAAGTGGCGAAATCATTCTTACATCCACCTGAATCTATTTCTCTGTTCTCGGTACTCATTCTGACCTGGACAGCCCCTCTCCTTTAAACCCTCTCCCACATACAGACACCTTCTGACAACTCTACAGCCGATGACTTTTGAAAACATTGAGGCGAAAGGAGATATTGCTCATTTATATATGAGCAATTTCTCTTTTAGTCACAATGTTTCTAACTTAATTTATTATGAATATTTCATTTATATAGAATTTCCGTATTTTTAAAAGTAATCTTCTGCAAGATCATTGTATGTGGGAAAGGGTTTTAATGTAGTTCCAACGCCTCTTCTTTTTAAAGACCTTCTTCATGTAGCAAAATTAACATATATATGCACATCAATGTAATGAATGTTTGAAACATCTCTAACACAGAGTCATTTAATCAGGGACCAACCCAAAATGCAGTCACCCAACGGTGCACCTGAGCAATGCCTTTCCCTAAAATAAGGATTATTCTGTGCTGTTATATATTACTGATTGATTTATTGTTTGGTGTTTTACGCCGCTTTAAACAATTTTTTCAGTTATTCCTTTCCCTCATACGACAATTCAGCAGACGACTTTGAACATATTTTATCAAAAAATAGAAAATCTCTATAATTGAATGGATAATTTAACCTATGACTAAAAGTGGAAAACATTGTGTCAAAAGGAGAAATGGCTCGTTTTCTTCTTTTGTCACTATGTTTTCAAAGAGCTGTCTGCTGCAGAGGCGTCAGAAAGCGACTATATGAGGGAAAGGGTTATATCATGGCGTTTCCTTGGTAAGTTAATTGCCAGTACTGCTGGTCCATTTATCCTGACACCAGCCAGTCAGTCGCAATGCTAACCCCGCAACCCTGATCACCAAAGAGGGCAGCCATTACTACCATTTTTTAAATTCTTTGGTATGACTCGGCCAGGGATCGAACCCACAACCTCTTGCACCTTAGTAGGACACTTTACCATTGCGCAACCCTGAGGCGCATTATATTAAAAAAGGATGATGTCTAAATGTTGTTCTTTATTTTCATTTCTTTATTGGGCTGTTATAATTGGATTCTGATTTCATTGTTATAATCTTATTTTATTTTCATTGTTATAATCTTATTCAAATTTCATCGTTATAATCTTATTCTAATTTCATTGTTATAATCTTATTCTTATTTCATTTCAGCTAATGACCCTGAAAAAGTGTGCGAAGTTTCAAAGCAACAGCATACACAGTGTCTGAGAAAAGGCCTTGCACGCAAAGGTTTGACCAAAATTCTAAGTCCAAAAAGGGGCACAATTCAGTCAAAATCCATTCCACAGTTATGGGACTTGACATACAAGGTCATCTAAGACCCTGAATAAGTGTGCGAAGTTTCAAAGCAACAGCATACACAGTGTTTGAGAAAAGGCCTTGCACGCAAAGATTTGACCAAAATTCTAAGTCCAAAGTGGGACACAATTCGGTAAATATCCATTCCAGAGTTATGGGACTTGACATGCAAGGTCACCTAATGACCCTGAATAAGTGTGTGAAGTTTCAAAGCAACAGCATACACAGTGTCTGAGAAAAGGCCTTGCACGCGAAGGTTTGACCAATAAAAGAAAGCATACATTGAAAATGCATAATCCATAATGGGTCTGCAGGTTGGAAAGGGTTAAACGAGAGCATAAAGAACATGACAGAGTGAACAATTTTATAATCAATAAGGATCAATACAGGAACAAAGACATTACCTGTCCACTGCCTTGAATTTCAAAGACTATAACCCTTATCCTGCCTTTATTTCAAACATTTAACCAACAACCCAGTATCCAACTTTTAAATTTCTACTTTTGCCATAATGTTTTCATAAGTTTTCAGCTGCAGAAGAATCAGAAAGTATCTGTATGTGGGAAAAGATTAACCCTTTCCCTCATATAGACGCTTTCTGACGCCTCTGCAGCAGACGGCTTTTTAAAAACATAGTGACAAAAGGAGAAATTGCTCAAAACGAGCAATTTCTCCTTTTGCCACAATGTTTTCCACTTTTAGTCATAGGTTATCCATTCAATTAAAGAGATTTTCTATTATTAGACAAATTATGTTCAAAGTCGTCTGCTGCAGAATTGTTGTATGAGGGAAAGGGTTTAGCTGATTCAGCTAAATAGAAGACATAAACTAATTGGACATGTTCACCTTTTCCTGCATTATTTTCAAATATTTCAGATGCAGATTTTTGTCTGATTATCGCCCATTAACCTATCCTGCATTCTGTGAAGCAGTTGGGTAGCCCATGGTAGCCAAACAACCAATCAGATTACAGCTACCATTCCTTATGCCAACCGTGAACTACCAAAGTGAAACTCTTTCACTTAAAGCAGGGCGGATATGTCTGTTTTGAAAATACTTGATAACCTTTACATCTGGAAAATTGAAATAATCAGTTTTTATACAGAGTTAAAAACATTGTAGAAAAAGCCATCTATGCATCAGAGCAATTTAAGTTTTAAAACTATGTTACAATATACTATATACATTGTATTTAAAGAAATAAGCATACCTTTCTGATTTAACGTCCATTTTTCTGTTTTATTTAACCAATTTTGAACATCAAACTGTTTGTAAATCTGCCTCTAGCATTTTGTCCATATGTCTATCTCGTGTTATTTATCACTTTGTATTTCCTTATCTTATTTCATATGTCTGGAGAGCATTATAACCACTTGTTTTATCAACATATTGTCTGCTTACATTGAAACTGGTTCAAGTACATAGGAAGTATATGATAACTGTTTTATCTGGAAAACTCTGCAAAAACTCTGCAGCAGACGACTTTAAATATGTGAACAAATTCTATAAATTAAAGCATAATTCTTGAAAAGAGTTGAAATCATAGTGGCAAAAGGAGAAATTGCAACTTCTCCTTTTGCCTCAATGTTTTCAAAAGTCATCTGCTGCAGAGGCATCAGAAAGTGTCTGTATGTAGGAAAGAGTTAACCCAATATAAGTGGACTATCAAGATAAGAGATTTATTTTTCCTGAATTTTAGCCGAAAATAAAACTACTCACTTCTATTCCTTATCAATATTATAATTGTTGGAACACATTACTCTAAGTCGAACATTGTCAAATTATTTTACAATCAACACTTTCTGATTGATGCCTTAGCAGCAGACGCCTAACAATGCTTTCTAAACAGCGTCTGCATGTAGGAAAAGGTTAATGGAAAAGTCTACATAAATGCAAATATCCGCTTAACAATTATTCCACTACATATTCTACTGGCTTGATTTCAAAGTAACACAACATGTTATTCCCACAACAATGTATAATACATGAATAAAGACAATTTCAATCATTTCATGTGACACAATTTATAAATTCAAAGTTATTTGAGTGCAACTAAACACAGCATCAAAAACAACAGATATTACATTACACAAAGAAACCAACTCAATTCCCTACATGTAACATCTATGTATAAACTGTTTCACTTTAATACATGTTCAGTTAATGTTTAGAACTCATGTGGGAAAAAAACCGACAACACTTCTTATTAATGATTTATGCAGCATCATTCATTCACCCAGTCCGACACATTACAATCTCCATATTGATTGACTCTATGCAAAATGGTTGTAACTAAGTTCTTCTAACAATATGAAGTTACAACTGCCTCGCATGCAGCTCATGTTTGGTGATACAAAAATCAATTAATAGGTTTTAGGTTTTCATCCACAAAACATTCTACACTGTTGACATTTAAATAGCAGCTGCTGAACCTGGGTGTTATGGTTTAACCCTTTCCCTCATACGACAATTCTGCAGCAGACGCCTTTGAACGTATTTTGTCAAAAAATAGAAAATCTCCATAATTGAATGGATAACCTATGACAAAAAGTGGAAAAAAACATTGTGGCAAAAGGAGAAATTGCACGTTTTGTGCAATTTCTTCTTTTGTCACTGTGTTTTCAAAAAGCCGTCTGCTGCAGAGGCGTCAGAAAGCGTCTATATGAGGGGAAGGGTTAACCCTTTCTCTAAAACAACTAATCTGAAACAGATAAGTTTAAAATCATCTTTGGGAAAAGATTTTTAAATGAAAGTATATTATTAACGAGAGTTGAAAACAATGTGGCAAAAGGAGAAACTGCTCATATTGTGCAATTTCTCCTTTTACCACATTGTTTTCAAAAGTCTTCTGCTGCAGATGCGTTAAAGAGGTTCTGTAAGTGAGAAAAGGGTAAATAAGTTAAGGCTAATAAAAATATGAAAAACAGTTAGGTTGGCAACAAAGATGTAACACCTAAAACAATGTGTGTGCATGTTTAATGAGAACATTGAGGTCCAAGGTGAAACTACACAAGAGAGTTTGATTTATTTATAGGGGTTTTACGCCGCTTTCAACATTATTTTTGTTATATCGCTGCGACAGTTCACTTATTCATGATTCCTGGGTAAACATACCAGTACAAGGCTAGAAAATGTGCCTTGCCCAAGGGCACTCCACCATGACCGTAGTGCTTTGACTGGGGATCGAACCCGGGACACCCAGTTTCGAAATCTCCGATGCTAACCACTCAACCAAAGCGGATTCCTACAAGAGAGTTTGAAGGAATACACATGTCACCTGCCAATATGACAGTAAGTGAAATGGTGACAGACGGACGGATGGACAGATATCAGATAAATAATCTCTATGTGTATACCTGTCAAGATAGGCGACACAACAAAACAGTAATTCCTCCTTTTTTTAACAGAATTATTAAAAGATGGCCTGTTACAGAGTTGTCAAAAATTGTATGTACGTATGAACCAGGTTTGTTTGTTTTATTGGGGTTTTACGCCATTTTTAACATTATTTTAGGTATATCACAGTGACAGTTCAATTTTACATGATCCCTGGGTAAACAAACCAGTACTAGGCCAGGAAATATGCCTTGCCCAAGGGCACTCCACCATGACCACCCCGCCACAACTGGGGATCGAACCTAGGACGCCCGGTTCAAAACTATTAGATGCACTTATCCCCTTTCCACTTCAATACAATGTTTGACACATCTCAACAGAAGTCGCTTGAAAACATTGTGACACAAGAGGCCCATGAGGGCCTATGCTCTACTGTGATGGGATTTCAAGGGCCATAATCCAGTCTTGCATGGGCGGATCTAGCTTGTTTGCAAAAGAAACCAAACTCTCATGGATACCTAACTACAGTGTAACTTTGGTGAAGATCAGATACTAAATGGAGCCTCTATTGTGTTCACAAGCTCTATTATAAGAATTTCGACAATTCCAAGGACCATAATCCAGTCTTGCATGAGCGAATCTGGCTGGTTTGCGAAAAGAACCGAGCTCTCATGGAAATCTAACTACTGTATAAGTTTGATTGAGATACAATCAAAACTGAAGACTTTATCGCGTTCACAAGCTCTTTTATAGCAATTCTGCCCATTTCAAGGGCCATAATCCAGTCTTGCATGGCCGGATCTGGCTGGTTTGCAAAAGGAACCAAGCTCTCATGGATACCTAATTACTGTGTAAGTTTGGTGAGGATCAGATAGTAAATGGAGCCTCTAGTGTGTTCACAAGCTCTATTATGGCAATTTTGACAATTTCAAGGGCCATAATCCAGTCTTGCATGGGCGGATCTGGCTGGCTTGCGAAAGGAACCGAGCTCTCATGGATAAATAACTACTGTATAAGCAATTGTTTACAAACGGACGCACACACACACGACAGACACCACGCCACGGCATAAGCTCTTCTGGCCTTTGGCCGGTAGAGCTAAAAATGAGAAATGGCTAATGATGATCAATTTCTCATTTTGCCACAATGATATTAATTCTATTGAATGAATTATACTTTTGTTTATAGATATTTTCCATATTTTCGCCAAGATGTTTTCAAAGTCGCCTGCAGCATAATTGATGTACATGGGAAAGGGTTCAATATTATGATGGTGTTAAAAGGACGAACTCATTATTTTTGGTCTAAAAATTAAATGTTATAAAAGCACATTACCGCTCTGCTTTGGAAGGTAGCAGGCTTGATTCATGGTCGGTCATACCAAAGAATTTAAAAGAGGTAGTATAATGGCTTTCTCTCCTTGGAGCTCTAAACTGTGGGTTATTAAGTAGTACTACCGACTTGCTGGTGTCAAGGTAAATGGACCAGTAGTACTGGCAACTATGCCAGGAAATTCTGTGATATAACTGAGAAATTGTTGAAAGTGGCAGAAAACTACTGCAAAAAAGTATATCCTTACATTGAGAAATTCTGTCCTAACCCTTTCTTCCATAAACCCTTTCCGCCACTGCAGTAGGTGACTTCTGAAAACAATGTGGCAAAAGGAGAAATGGCTCTTACTGAGCAATGACTCCTTTTGCCACAGTTGTTTTCAACTCCATTAAATAATAACACCATCATTTACATAGATAGACCCTATTTCTGCTTAGATATTTTCAAAGTCGTCTGCTGCCAATTGTGTTGTAATTTGTTAGGAAAGGTTTAATCCTGTGTTTTATATATACATGTAGTGATATATACCAAGCCAATCAACACAGTAAATTCATTTTCAGCTCTACAAAAAATAATAAATTTGTAATGTTTTGCTTAAATATGGCCTTCAGCAATAATTTGGATTTTTTTTTTATAGTTTGAAAATCTTGACTCAAAATTGTGAAACAGCTTTGCAGCAGCAGACATTCTAGGCAAAAATATGCAAACATTTCTACAAATGTAGATTTAAATTTTAAGAGTTGAAAACATTCTAACAAAGGAGAAATTGCTCATTCTGAGCATTTATAACTTTTGTCACAATGTTGTTATTAGTCAGCCGCTTGCAGATGAGTCAAGCTTCATCTCCTTGTTGGAAAAGGGTTAAAATTAAAGAATTCTTTGTAAATTCAATATTCTGATAATTAACATATGCTAAGAATTCGGGAAATACATTTACAACTTATTCAAAAATAGTATAATAAATTAGATTGGATTTATAATAAAAGAAAGGAAAGACAAATTCTAGGATATGTTATATGTTGTTGTTGCGGATTTCAAAAACAGACAACACCAACATAAATCCTTTACACATACAACAAATCTGCAGCAGATGACTTTGAAAATATGAAACATCACTATAAATGAGGATATAAAGCTTAGACGAGTTGAAAACATCGTGGCAAATGGAGAAATTGCCCATCACCAGATGCATCAAAGCGTGACGCTGGTTTAACCCTTTACCACCTGCAGACACATTTTGACGCAATAGCAGCAGACGGCTTTTGAAAACATTGTGGCCAAAGGTGAAATTGCTCATGATGAGCAATTTCTCCTTTGGCCACAATGTTTTCAACTTTATTAAACAATTAAGCTATGTTTTATGGAGATTTCTCCTGTTTTTTGTCACTATGTTTACAAAGTCGTCTGCTGCAGATTTGTTGTATGTGGGAAAGGGATAAAACAAGGAGCTAAGTATAAGGTCAATGAGCTTATTTATTTTACTTTGATTGCGAAACATGCTTTCAGCTTATATCAATCTTGCTCGATGTCTGCTTCCTGGAGACTTAACCAGTACTCGAGCCATCCAGGGACTCGAACACAGGACCTTTTGTACAAGGGGCTGACACTCTACCTCTGCACCCCTGTCTTCAATGAGCATGGGCATGCAATAAAAAAAAACATGTTCATTAACATCATTAATTCTTTCTAATAAACAATCAACAACTTTAAAACATATAGGCAAATTTTTTGAAAATATCTCTTAACCCTTTCCCTCATACGACAATTCTGCAGCAGACGACTTTGAACATATTTTGACAAAAAAGAGAAATCTCTATAATTGAATGTTTAACCTATGACTAAAAGTGGAAAACATTGTGGCAAAAGGAGAAATTGCACGTTTTGTGCAATTTCTTCTTTTGTCACAATGTTTTCAAAAAGCTGTCTGCTGCAGAGGCGTCAGAAAGCGTCTATATGAGGGAAAGGGTTAATATCTCCATTTCACCGCAACCTGTTTAAACGATGTCTGATTTAGAGCTGTAGAAAATGGTTAACCCTTCCCCTCATATAGACGCTTTCTGATGCCTCTGTAGCAGACAGCTTTTGAAAACTTTGTGACAAAAGAAGAAATTGCTCAAAACAAGCAATTTCTCCTTTTTGTCAATGTTTTCAACTATATTTAATAAGTTTGTCTTCATTTATGAAGATTTTCCGAAGAATTTCGGGTATGTTTTCAAAGTTGTCTGCTGCAGATTTGTTGCTAGTGGGAAAGGGTTAAGAAATATTCCAGACTAGCAGAATAAGGTAAATCAAGGGCAGTATGGCAACTGCCTGTAGGAGGCAGTGAATAACAGACACTAAAATAATTAGTCGCCGGGCAGAAGCCCGCGACTTCTATTTTTAATAGCTTTTCGGAAATCACATGGGAGGGCGGCTTATTATTAGAAAGAACAAAATCTAGATGATTTGAACATATTACAATTGTGGTTGTTTACGAACACTAATAAATGACACATCTAAAATGAAATAAATATTCCGATTTTTTAATGTTTGCAGTTTTATTTATTTCACTCGCATTTAAGTTTTTTGTCTTATTTACGAAGACAAAAGTGGTCCCTTCAAGACGTGAACCAACACCCCCTAATGCAGACTCTTATGTGTCATCATTGAGGTCAATTTCGGATTCTCCTTTTAATAGCAATTTTAACTTACTAAATGTTGTTTTCATGTTCAAAGAGATGTCTTGATTTGTGTAGAATTCATTTAATAATGTTAATCCATGAATATCTAAAGTAGGAACTGTTTCTAAGCTAAATATAGACCCTATTCTGTTGTGTAGTTTCGTGACCTTTAACATCGATTTTCGCGCATGCGCATTTCGATATGAAAAAGCGAGTGATATTATTTTATTTTAGACAAGTACAAGACGAATGTTTGACGCAAAGCGTCAAAGAGAAGCCGCAATATTTCGTTGTACATGTAGAAATAAGAAAAAAAGAACATTTTTAAATCCACAAACAATAAACTGTAGACGGTAATGCTGATATATTTCTCCTTTTGAAGACTTTTGTTTTCTTCAAATTACCTCCCTTTAAAGCAATACCAAGATATTTACCTTGTGATTCGAATAAGATTGACAAACATTGAAATTATATGAATGAATACTATTATTTAAATAAGTAACAACAGCAAAATTAAATTTAAGCCAAGATAAATGTGTACACATTTCGTTAATTTTTTTATAGATACCCTAATGTATAGGTATGAATATAAAATTTATAAGCAAATGTTTGAATAGACTAAGGAAAGTCAAGAATACATAAATAAATCAATGCAGTCTTTTCCGGCGACATTGATGCCTTGCATCAACTTTCTCTTGTATCTTATCTTTAACCCTTTCCCACATACAACAAATCTGCAGCAGACAACTTTGAAAACATACCCGAAATTCTTCGGAAAATCTACCTAAATGAAGACAAACTTGAAGTTTTAAAAGAAAGGACAATAATTTAATAGAGTGGAAAACATGGTGACAAAAGGAGAAGTTGCTCATTTTGAGCAATTTCTTCTTTTGTCGCCGAGTTTTCAAAAAGCTGTCTGCTGCAGAAAGCTTCTATATGAGGGAAAGGGTTAATTATGAACTGTTTTGATCTCAACCCCATCATTCAACAAAGAATTCTGTATCCCTTTTGTCATAGGGTATAAAAGTAACCTATTACTACATACAACAACTCTGCAGCAAGTGGCAAAAGACGACTGCTGCATAGGTCTCAAAATGTGTATATGTTGAATAGGGTAAACTAACTATGTAATGGAACAATTTTTTACTGTTAAAGGTCAATTACATGAGATAGAAAGATAAAATCTATTGCTGCTGCTGCGTTTCCAACTGACACACTGAATGAATGAATGAACAGGCCAAGTATAACAGATAGTTCACAGCAAGTGGCTAACTGTGATCTTTGGCTTATCAAATGAATGTAAATCATAAAGATTTGTACAAAAATAAACTATATTGAGTTCAAAGACTTATCTAAATATTCTTCCGACAGGATTATCTCTACCTTTTTTCCACTTTTAGTTATAAGCTATCCATTCAATTATAGAGATTTTTTTGACAAAATATGTTCAAAGTCGTCTGCTGCAGAATTGTTGTATGAAGGAAAGCCTTTTTCTGATACAGACAACTAATATATCACTTATATATATATAACTAGAATGGAGTGCTCCCCGGAGCACATGTGTCACCTGCCGGGGCCTTATCCGAAAATTTTAATTTTTGACAGAAAAGGGGCAATATCTCTGATATAAAAATATTTGGATTATCCCCCTTTTCTGAACCAATCACACACATTGATATAAACATTTGTCAGAAGTTTCAATGTAATCCTTAGAGTAGAAAAAAAGTTATTTGAAAGCGTGACGAAAAAGTGTGACGGACAGACAGACAGATGGACGGACAGACGCCGGACAAAAAAAAAAGGAATCCCTAAGTGCCTACCATGCTAAGCAGGTGACACAAAAAGATTGTTCCTACAATACTTTCCGCTGAATATCAGAATATATTTTTTCTTTTAATAAATAACACAGATCAAAGGAACATAGGTTGCCTGCCTATATGTCTGTTACTGTGTGACAGACAGCCAGACAGGCTGAAAGTATCCATACCTACCATAATGACATAGCAGGCATCATTAAAAGGTATTAACCCTTTCCACATACAAACAACATATCTTCATCAGACGACTTTGATCACATCTTTTCAAAAATGTGTAAAATCTCCATATATGAAAGTATAAATATATATTAGTGTTGAAAACATAGTGGCGAAAGAAGAAATTGCTTGTTTTGAGCAATTTCTCCTTTTGTCACAATGTTTTCAAAAGTCAGAAAACGTCTATATGTGGGAAAGGGTAAATAAATAACAGAGTTCAAAGGAACATCAGTTGCCTGCCTGTAATTGTGTTATGGACAGCCAGACTGAATCAAAGTATCCTTATCTACCATAATGCCATAGCAAGCATCATAAAAATGTATTAACCCTTTCCCTCATATAGACGCTTTCTGACGCCTCTGCAGCAGACAGCTTTTTGAAAACATAGTGACTAACGAGCAATTTCTCCTGTTGCCACAATGTTTTCCACTTTTAGTCATAGGTTATCCATTCAATTATAGAGATTTTCTATGTCTTGACAAAATAAGTTCAAAGTCGTCTCCTGCAGAATTGTCGTATGAGGGAAAGGGTTAAAAGGTCATTGTCGTGGACAAAAGTTCTATGTGCAGGAACAAGTAACATAAACCCTTTCCAGCTTGGGTTGACATTCGGATGCATCTCCAGTAGTCAACTTTTGTAAACATTGTGGTGAAAGCAGAAATTGCTAATAATGAACAATTTCTTCTTATGCCATAATGTTTCCAACTTTATTCAATAATTGTTCTTTCATTTATAGAGAGTTTCCATATTTTTCACTAAATGTCTTCAAAGCTGTGTGTTGCAGATTTGTTGTATTAGGGAAAGGGTTATATAAGTAGATACTGTATGTGCTGTTCAATTACCAAGTTGTCTTACAGTCACAAGGGAGATAATTATGAAGGGATAAATGAATGTTGTAAGATTGATCTATCTTTAATTACTTCTTCCTTTATGACGTTGTTTACCCTCGCGCCTTTGGCCTGCAACAGTATTGAATCAGGACTTTCTTACCAGAGGTTGATAAGAAAATATGGAAGAAATGCTGAAGAAAAGAAGATAGAGATGGGCAAGGGCTCTATATAAATGAAGATGGAGATGGATTTGGAAAGCTCTCTAAATAAAAGAAAATAGAGATAGATTGGGCAAGCGCTCTATAGAAAGGAAGATGTAAATGGATAGGGTAAGCGCTCTATAGAAAGGAAGATGTAAATGGATTAGGCAAGCGCTCTATAGAAAGGAAGATGTAGATGAATTGGGCAAGTGCTCTCTAGAAAAGAAGATGTAGATGAATTGGGCAAGTGCTCTCTAGAAAAGAAGATAGAGATGGATTGGGCAAGCGCTCTATAGAGGGAGATGTAAATGGATTGGGCAAGCACTCTAAAGAGGGAGATGTAGATGGATTGGGCAAGTGCTCTCTAGAAAAGAACATGTAAATGGATTGGGCAAGCGCTCTATAGAAGAGAACATGTAAATGGATTGAGCAAGCGCTCTATAGAAAAGAAAATGTAGATGGATTAGGCAAGTGCTCTATAGAAAAGAAGATGTATATGGATTGGGCAAGCGTCCTCTATAGAAAGGAAGATGTAGATGGATTAGGTAAGTGCTCTATAGAAAAGAACATGTAGATGAATTGGGCAAGCGCTCTATAGAAAGAACATGTAGATGGATTGGGCAAGCGCTCTATAGAAAAGAAGATGTATATGGATTGGGTAAGCGCTCTATAGAAAGGAAGATGTAAATGGATTGGGCAAGCGCTCTATAGAGGGAGATGTAAACGGATTGGGCAAGCACTCTAAAGAGGACGATGTAGATGGATTGGGCAAGCACTCTCTAGAAAAGAAGATGTAGATGGATTGGGCAAGTGCTCTCTAGAAAAGAAGATGTAGAGGGATTGGGCAAGTGCTCTCTAAAAAAGGAGATGTAAACGGATTGGGCAAGCACTCTAAAGAGGGAGATGTAGCTTGATTGGGCAAGTGCTCTCTAGAAAAGGAGATGTAAACGGATTGGGCAAGCACTCTAAAGAGGGAGATGTAGATGGATTGGGCAAGCGCTCTCTAGAAAAGAATATGTAGATGGATTGGGCAAGTGCTCTCTAGAAAAGGAGATGTAAATGGATTGGGCAAGCGCTCTATAGAGGGAGATGTAAACGGATTGGGCAAGCACTCTAAAGAGGGAAATGTAGATGGATTGGGAAAGCGCTCTCTAGAAAAGAAGATGTAGATGGATTGGGCAAGTGCTCTCTAGAAAAGAAGATGTAAATGGATTGGGCAAGCGTTTTCTTGAAAAGAAGATGGAGATCGATTGGGCAAGCGCTCTCTAGAAAAGAAGATGTAGATGAATTGGGCAAGCGCTCTCTAGAAAAGAAGATTTAGATGAATTGGGCAAGTGCTCTCTAGAAAAGAAGATGTAGATGAATTGGGCAAGTGCTCTCTAGAAAAGAAGATGGAGATGAATTGGGCAAGTGCTCTCTAGAAAAGAAGATGTAGATGAATTGGGCAAGTGCTCTCTAGAAAAGAAGATAGAGATGGATTGGGCAAGCGCTCTCTAGAAAAGAAGATGTAGATGAATTGGGCAAGTGCTCTCTACAAGAGAACATGTAGATGGATTGGGCAAACGCTCTATAGAAGAGAATATGTAAATGGATTGGGCAATAGCTCTATAGAAGAGAACATGTAGATGGATTAGGCAAGCGCTCTATAGAAGAGAACATGTAAATGGATTGGGCAAGCGCTCTATAGAAAAGAACATGTAAATGGATTGGGCAAGCGCTGTATAGAAGAGAACATGTAGATGGATTAGGCAAGCACTCTCTAGAAAAGAACATGTAGATTGATTGGGCAAGCACTCTCTAGAAAAGAATATGGAGATGGATTGGGAAAGCGCCCTCTAGCAAGCGCTCTCTAGAAAAGAAGATGGAGATGGATTTGGCAAGCGCTCTCTAGAAAAGAAGATGGAGATGGATTGGGGAAGCGCTCTTTGGAAAAGAAGATGTAGATGGTTTGGGCAAGTGCTCTTTGGAAAAGAGTCAGACAAGAATAGGCATAGTCTGACATTGGATACCAGAAGGTAACAGGAAAACAGGAAGGCCAAAACACATCTCTGCAGCACAAAACATTTTTTAATTTCCCTTTATGTCACAATGTTCTCAACTTTCTTCAAATAGTAATACTTTCATTTATAAACATTTTCTATAATTATATCTAGATGTTATCAATGTTGTCTGCTGCAGATTTGTTGTATGTGGGAAAGGGTTAACATGCACAGAACGTACTATGATAAAAAGGGTTGAATTCTTTCAAATTCTCACAAGTTGTTATCAAATATTCTGAAATCCTTAACCCAGCTGTTCAACCAATGATCTCATAGGCTATTTCAGACCATTCACACAGGATGCTTCTGGGGAAAGAATAGTCAATCAGAACAAATGATTCCCACTAACAGTTATCTCCTTTTTCCATTAAGTTTTCCAATTATATCTGCTGCAGAGGTAAAGCCGTCATATAGAACCGCTGACTAGATGCTTTCTGATGCCTCTGTAGCAAATGACTTTTGAAAACATTGTGACAAAATCCTTTTGACAAAATGTTTTCAACTCTATTCAACTATTATACTTTTATTAATGGAGATTTTCCATATATTTGCCTATGTTTTTTCAAAGTCATCTGCTGTAGAGTTGTTGTATGTGGGAAAGGGTCAAGGTATGAGTTGGGTGCCTGGAAAACTAAACAAAATACATTCAAATATGTTAATTATAATTCAGATCAACTTGTACAACTGCAATGTTTGCCCATTAAAAATCTCTGTAAATTGAGAGCAACCTGTACAACTGCACTGTTTGCCCATTAACAATCTGTGCATATTGAGATCAACCTGTACAACTGCACTGTTTGTCCATTAACAATATCAACCTGTACAACTGCAATGTTTGTCCATTAACAATATCAACCTGTACAACTGCTGTACAACTGCACTGTTTGTCCATTAACAATATCAACCTGTACAACTGCAATGTTTGTCCATTAACAATATCAACCTGTACAACTGCAATGTTTGCCCATTAACAATCAACCTGTACAACTGCAATGTTTGCCAATTAACAATCTGTGTAAATTGAGATCAACCTGTACAACTGCAATGTTTGCCCATTAACAATCTGTGCATATTGAGATCAACCTGTACAACTGCAATGTTTGCCCATTAACAATATCAACCTGTACAACTGCAATGTTTGCCCATTAACAATCTGTGTAAATTGAAATCAACATGTACAACTGCACTGTTTGTCCATTAACAATCTGTATATATTTATATCAACCTGTACAACTGCAATGTATGCCCATTAACAATCCATGTAAATTGAGATCAACCTGTACAACTGCTATGTTTACCCATTAACAATCTGTGTATATTGAGATCAACCTGTACAACTGCAATGTAATCCCATTAACAATCTGTGTATATTGGGATCAACCTGTACAACTGCAATGTTTGCCCATTAACAATCTGTGTATATTGAGATCAACCTGTACAACTGCAATGTTTGCCCATTAAAAATCTGTATATATTGAGATCAACCTGTACAACTGCAATGTAAGCCCATTAACAATCTGTGTATATTGATATCAACCTGTACAACTGCAATGTTTGCCCATTAACAATCTGTGTATATTGAGATCAACCTGTACAACTGCAATGTTTGTCCATTAACAATCTGTGTAAATTGAGATCAACCTGTACAACTGCACTGTTTGCACATGAACAATCTGTGTAAATTGAGATCAACCTGTACAACTGCACTGTTTGTCCATTAACAATCTGTGTAAATTGAGATCAACCTGTACAACTGCACTGTTTGCACATGAACAATCTGTGTAAATTGAGATCAACCTGTACAACTGCAATGTTTGTCCATTAACAATCTGTGTAAATTGAGATCAACCTGTACAACTGCACTGTTTGCACATGAACAATCTGTGTAAATTGAGATCAACCTGTACAACTGCACTGTTTGTCCATTAACAATCTGTGTAAATTGAGATCAACCTGTACAACTGCACTGTTTGCACATGAACAATCTGTGTAAATTGAGATCAACCTGTACAACTGCAATGTTTGTCCATTAACAATCTGTGTAAATTGAGATCAACCTGTACAACTTCACTGTTTGCACATGAACAATCTGTGTAAATTGAGATCAACCTGTACAACTGCACTGTTTGTCCATTAACAATCTGTGTAAATTGAGATCAACCTGTACAACTGCACTGTTTGCACATGAACAATCTGTGTAAATTGAGATCAACCTGTACAACTGCACTGTTTGTCCATTAACAATCTGTGTAAATTGAGATCAACCTGTACAACTGCAATGTATGTCCATTAACAATCTGTGTATATTGAGATCAACCTGTACAACTGCAATATTTGTCCATTAACAATCTGTGTATATTGAGATCAACCTGTACAACTGCACTGTTTGCACATGAACAATCTGTGTAAATTGAGATCAACCTGTACAACTGCACTGTTTGCCCATTAACAATCTGTGCATATTGAGATCAACCTGTACAACTGCACTGTTTGCACATGAACAATCTGTGTATATTGAGATCAACCTGTTCAACTGCACTGTTTGTCCATGAACAATCTGTGTATATTGAGATCAACCTGTACAACTGCACTGTTTGTCCATGAACAATCTGTGTAAATTGAGATCAACCTGTACAACTGCAATGTTTGCCCATTAAAAATCTGTATATATTGAGATCAACCTGTACAACTGCAATGTATGCCCATTAACAATCTGTGTAAATTGAGATCAACCTGTACAACTGCAATCTTTGCCCATTAAAAATCTGTATATATTGAGATCAACCTGCACAACTGCAATGTAAGCCCATTAACAATCTGTGTATATTGAGATCAACATGTACAACTGCAATGTATGCCCATTAACAATCTGTGTATATTGAGATCAACCTGTACAACTGCAACGTTTGCCCATAAACAATCTGTGTAAATTCAGATCAACCTGTACAACTGCACTGTTTGCACATGAACAATCTGTGTAAATTGAGATCAACCTGTACAACTGCACTGTTTGCCCATTAACAATCTGTGCATATTGAGATCAACCTGTACAACTGCACTGTTTGCACATGAACAATCTGTGTATATTGAGATCAACCTGTTCAACTGCACTGTTTGTCCATGAACAATCTGTGTATATTGAGATCAACCTGTACAACTGCACTGTTTGTCCATGAACAATCTGTGTAAATTGAGATCAACCTGTACAACTGCAATGTTTGCCCATTAAAAATCTGTATATATTGAGATCAACCTGTACAACTGCAATGTATGCCCATTAACAATCTGTGTAAATTGAGATCAACCTGTACAACTGCAATCTTTGCCCATTAAAAATCTGTATAAATTGAGATCAACCTGTACAACTGCAATGTAAGCCCATTAACAATCTGTGTATATTGAGATCAACATGTACAACTGCAATGTATGCCCATTAACAATCTGTGTATATTGAGATCAACCTGTACAACTGCAACGTTTGCCCATAAACAATCTGTGTAAATTCAGATCAACCTGTACAACTGCAATCTTTGCCCGTTAACAATATTAACCTGTACAACTGCTATATTTTCAATTTAACAACTTACAATCTTATCACAATAGTTTCCACTCTTATAGAGTTATACCAGTGTTTCAAGTATATTTCATTGTGTTTAATATAGCATTCATTTCTTCAAATATTTGCAAAATTAATTTGTTGGTGTTTTATGCAGCTTTCAACATTTTTTAAGTTATCTCATGACATTTCGTTATCCAGTACTACTGGTCCATTTATTCAGTGACACCAGTCAGTCAGTCAGGCCTAATGCTTACCATACAAGTGCCATGGAGGGAAAGTCATTTCTACAATTTGTTAAACCTTCATTTGCAATGTTAAAGAATGTAAAAAAAAATGCCCAACAGTAAATTCCATATCTAACTGCAATTGAAGCTTGCATAGGTCAACTTTTACATTGATACAGATAATTTGTTATGCCTCTGTAGCAAATTACTTATGTTATTTTGTGGTAATAGGAGAAACTGCTCAAGATAAACAATTTCATCTTTTACAACAATGTTTACAATTTCCAAATGTTACATTTTTAACCTCAGATGTATGATGTGAAAACTATCAAAAAGTCAAGAAAGAATTTCTGATACGCCTATGTAAATGCCATTTAATCAGAGCTGTTGTTTTGACACATGGATAATCAGTCTACATAAATATATCTATACAACACATTGGGGTTTCTATAGTTAGACCACAAACAATCCCATACTAACGAAGGCTAAACATTATATATTAAGAAACTTTTATCCTCAACCCTTTCCTTCATATAGACGCTTTGTGACGCCTCTCCAGCAGACGGCTTTTTGATAACATATTGACAAAAGAAAAAATTGCTCAAAACAAGCAATTTCTCCTTTTGCCACAATGTTTTCCACTTTTAGTTAATAGGTTATCTATTCAATTATAGAGATTTTCTATTTTTTGAAAAAGAAATGTTAAAAGTCGTCTGCTGCAGAATTGTCGTATGAGGGAAAGGGTCAAGTCTTCTCTTAACAATTTCAGACGACTCTTCAAATATCTAGACTAAACTATGAGATATCTCTATAAATGAATATATATATAATTATTGAAGAAGAGTTGAACAGAGTTGAAAACATTGTAGAAAAAGGAGAAATTGCTCATTTTCGCCTGCTGCAGATGCATTATGCATCGCAGGTGAGAAAGGGTAAAAAGGGCATGCTTGTTTTCTCTCAGGTAATCATGTCATGATCTTTACGAAAAAACTTCAGGTGGAGTACTGATACAAGTAATCCAGGAAACTCAATGGGGATGCATAAATAATGGGGGGGGGGGGAGTTAAACAGGTCAGGTCTTCCTTTCAAAATTCTCTCCTATATGACCAAACACCCTGGGTCTTCCCTACAAAATCTCTCTCATGCCCCAAACAACCTCGGTCTTCCCAACAAAGTCTCTCTTATGACCCAAACAACCCTGGTCTTCCCTACACAATCTCTCTTATGACCCAAACAACCTAGGCCTCCCTACAAAGTCTCTCTTATGACCCAAACAACCTAGGTCTTCCCTACAAAATCTCTCTTATGACCCGTATAACATGGGTCTTCCCTGCAAAGTCTCTTGTACGAGCCTAACAACCTGGGTCTTCCCTGCAAAGTCTCTTGTATGACCATGATAACCTGGGTCTTCCCTACACAATCTCTCTTATGACCCAAACAACCTGGGTCTTCACTGCAAAGTCTCTCGTATGAGCCTAACAACCTGGGTCGTCCCTACAAAGTCTCTGTTATGACCCAAACAACCTGGGTCTTCCCTACTAAATCCCTCTTATGACCCAAACAACCTGGGTCTTCCCTACTAAATCCCTCTTATGACCCAAACAACCTGGGTCTTCCCTGCAAAGTCTCTTTTATGACCCAAACAACCTGGGTCTTCCCTACTAAATCCCTCTTATGACCCAAACAACCTGGGTCTTCCCTGCAAAGTCTCTTTTATGACCCAAACAACCTGGGCCTGGACCCTACAAAATCTCTCTTATGACCCAAATAACCTGGGTCTTCCCTGCAGTCTCTCATATGAACTAAACACTCTGGGTCTTCCCTACAAAGTCTCTCTTATGGCCGAAACACCCTGGCTCTTCCCTACAAAGTAACTCTTATGACCCAAACTCCCTGGTCTTCCCTACACAATCTCTCTGACCCTAACAATCTGGGTCTTCCCTACAAAGTCTCTCTTATGACCCTAACAACCTGGGTCTTCCCTACAAAGTCTATATTATGACCTAAACACCCTGGGTCATCCCTACAAAGACTCTCTTATGACCCAAACACCCTGGGTCTTCCCTTCAAAGTATGTCTTATGACCCAAACAACCTGGGTCTTCCTTACAAAATCTTTCTTATGGCCCAAACACCCTGGGTCTTCCCTTTAAAGTCTCTCTTATGACCTATACACTCTGTGTCCTCCCTGCAAAGTCTCTCTCATGACACAAACACCCTGGGTCTTCCCAACAAAGTCTCTATTATGCCCCAAACACCCTGGTTCTGCCCTACAAAGTATCTCATATGACCTTAACAATCTAGGTCTTCCCTACAAAATATCTCTTACAACCCAAACTCCCTTGGTCTTCCCTACAAAGTCTCTCTTATGACCTAAACACTCTGGGTCTTCCCTACAAAGTCTCTCTTATGGCCCAAACCCCCTGGGTCTTCCCTAAAAGTCTCTCTTATGACCTAAACACCCTGGGTCTTCCCTACAAAGTCACCTATAACCCAAACACCATGGGTCTTCCCTACAAAGTCTCTATAATGACCCAAACAATGTGGGTCTTTCCTACAAAATCTCTCTTATGACCTAAACACCCTGGGACTTCCCTACAAAGTCTCTTATGACCCAAACAACTTGAGTCTTCCCTACAAAGTCTCTATAATGACCCAAGAATCTCGGTCTTCCCTGCAAAGTATCTCTTACGACCCAAACAACATGGGTCTTCCCTACAAAGTCTCTCTTACGACCTGAACACCCTGGGTCTTCCCTTCAAAGTCTCTCTTATGACCTAAACACCCTGGGTCTACCCCACAAAAACTCTCTTATGACCCTAACATCCTTGGTCTTCCCTACAAAGTCTCTAGTATGACCCTAATACTCTTGGTCTTCCCTACAAAGTCTTTCTTATGACCCAAACACCCTGGGTCTTCCCTACAAAGTCTCTCTTATGACTCAAACAACCTGGGTCTTCCCTACAAAGTCTCTTGTATGACCCAAACGATTTGGCCCTGGTACACAAACAATTTCTATTATTTTACAAATTAACCCTTTCCCACATACAACAAATCTGCAGCAGACGACTTAGAAAATGTTTTGTCAAAATATGATAAATCTCTCAATAAATAAAAGTTGAATACAGTAACTGTTGTAAACATTAGGTCATCATGATGAGCAATTTCTTCTTTTGCCACAATGTTTTCGAGAGTTGTCTGCTGCAAATGTTCTGCAAGTAGCATAGGATTTATACATGTAGATCTACATAAAACATCAACTTGGTGTATAGCCATACTCTTACTCATTCATTGTATTGAGGAAGAATCTGTTTTTCAAGTAAATAACATAAATACCGATAACATACCTTGTTATTACCCCTAAACCAGTCTCAATATCCAGAAACAGACCGTAATAATAACACTTGAACCATTCTACCTAGCAGCACAGACTGGCAACAGCAGACGACTCTCACAAATGGCACAAAATTACATCTGCTACAGCAAATACTAATCACTCATTTACCTGTAGTAAGTTTGGGGTACTCTTGGTGCAGATTTCTGCTGTAGGTACAATACTTTTTTTTGTTTCTTCTTTTTGTAACAAATATGACCTAATCTTCTGCAAAAAGAGGCTTGAATAATAGAGATTCCTTGATTTGCCATTAAGTGTGTCTTAACCCTTTCCCTCATACTACAATTCTGCAGCAGACGACTTTAAACATATTTTGTCTCATAATAGAAAATCTCTATAATTGAATGGATAACCTATGACTAAAAGTGGAAAACATTGTGTCAAAAGGAGAAATTGCACGTTTTGTGCAATTTCTTCTTTTGTCACTATGTTTTCAAATAGCCGTCTGCTGCAGAGGCGTCATCTTATGCAATGGAGGTAATATCAAGAAAAATATATTGTTAATTTAATCTTTTCAACATATAACAAATCTGAAGCAGACGACTTTGAAATAATTTCATAAAAATGGAAAATCATAAATAAATGAAAGTAAATTATTGTTTAGAGTTGAAAACATTGGTACTAAAAGAGAATTTAATCTTTATGAATAAGCAATTTCTCCTTTCACACAATGTTTTCAAAAGTCATTAACTACAAAAGGCTTTTCATATTTTATGGATAAATTGTTTTAATTATAGTGACAAGAGAAAGTTGATGCAAGGCATCAATGTCGCCGGAAAAGACTGCATTGATTTATTTATGTATTCTTGACTTTCATTAACCTATACAAACATTAGGAACATTGAAATGAAAACATTTGCTTATAAATTTTATATTCATACCTATACATTAGGGTATCTATAAAAAAATAACGAAATGTGTACACATTTATCTTGGCTTAAATTTAATTTTGCTGTTGTTACTTATTTAAATAATAATATTCATTCATATAATTTCAATTTTTGTCAATCTTATTCGAATCACAAGGTAAATATCCTGGTATTGCTTTAAAGGGAGGTAATTTGAAGTAAACAAAAGTCTTCAAAAGGAGAAATATATCAGCATTACCGTCTACAGTTTAAATTGTTCTATTGTTTGTGGATTTAAAAATGTTCTTTCTTATTTCTACATGTACAACGAAATATTGCGGCTTCTCTTTGACGCTTTGCGTCAAACATTCGTCTTGTACCTATCTAAAAAGTGTAAAGAGACGGCTCTCTGCAAAGGAGATTGATCTACGCAGTTGGTTTTCGCAAGTCACGCTTCAAGCAGGTGCGCGTATGTAAACAAATTAGACTGCGACGTAAAGGTTTGTAGTTATCGCCTTTTGAGTACATGTAGTATATAGTGTAAACATACATTATACCAGTCTAGCTAATAGGGACCGTTTTGTCTTCGTAAATAAAACAACAAAACATAAATGCGAGTCAAAATAAAGAAACTGAAAATACCTAAAACATCGGAATATTTATTTCATTTTAGATGTGTCATTACTTAGTGTTTTTAAACAAACACAATTGTAATATGTTCAAGACATCTAAATGTGTTTCTTTCTAATAATAATCCCCCCTCCCATGTGATTTCCGAAAACCTATTAAAAATAGAAGTCGCGGGCTTCTGCCCGGCGACTAATAACATTTACAAAAAAAAAATCCCACATACTGGCAGTTTGTGATGTATCTGTAGCAGACAACTTTTGAAAACTTTGTGACAAAAATGGAAAATCCTCATGATGAGCAATTTCTCATTTTGCCATAATGTTTTCAACTCAATTAAATAATAGTATTTTCATTTAATGACATTTCCCATATTTGTGCTTAAATGATTTCAAAATCGTTTGCTACAGATTGTTTGTATGTGGAAAAGGGTTAAACATGTGGTTTATGGAAGAGAGTTACCTGTTAGACTAACCCAGTTAGTGTTAAAACATATTCAGATCTAACATTCAAAACATCAGAATCAAAACATCAGAATCAAAGAGGTATTGTTTGGCCAAGTCTTCACTTAAGTATTTATTGAATTAGTCGTCCATGTTTGAAAACTTTTGCTTTCACTTACAATCATGAGAAAGTGCCTTTAAACTCCATTCAAATCTCTACAATATCCCATAGCATTCTCTTGCTTCTGATTACATATCAGCAAATTGCTAATTAGTTCTCTGATAACAAGGTTAGTGCCAGATAAATATCAATATAAACAATGATACATGTATGAGTGATGTACTCTTAACCCTTTCCCACATACAGAGGCTTCCTGACGCCACTGCTGCAGACAGCTTTTGAAAACATTCAGACAAAAGAAGAAATTGCTTCTAACAAGCAATTTCTCCTTTTGCCACAATGTTTTCAAATCTATTCAATAATAATATTTTCATTTATAAAGGTTTTCCATATATTTTCAAAGATCATTTCAAAGCTGCAGATTTCTTGTATACGGGAAAGGGATGTTCATATCTAGTGATTAGGGGTCATAGGGGTCGTACTGACTCTTCACAATGGGATCAAATAAAGGTTAACCCTTTCCCTCATACGACAATTCTGCAGCATACGACTTTGAACATATTTTGTCAAAAAATAGAAAATCTCTATAATTGAATGGATAACCTATGACTAAAAGTGGAAAATATTGTGTCAAAAGGAAAAAATGCTTGTTTTGAGCACTTTCTTCTTTTGTAACTATGTTTTCAAAAAAGGCCGTCTGCTTTAAATAACGTGTAGATGGACATTGAAGACTGGTGAGTTTTTGCAGATGTACAAATTCTCTTGAGTTGTGACACTCGGTCCCTAAATTGCTGGACGTGGTTCATCATATTGTTCTCACCAACAGTTACTGAATCATGCTTGTTTATTATCCCTTTCCCACTTACAGATGCATTTTAACACATATACAGTAGACGAATTTTGAAAAAGATTATTGTACAAGAGGCCCTGATGAGGGCCTATGATCTACTGGGATAGGATTTCAAGGGCCATAATCCAGTCTTGCATGGGCGGTTCTGGCAGGTTTCCGAAAGGAACCGAGCTCTCATGGATATCTAACTACTGTATAAGTTTGATTGAGATACAATCAAAACTGAAGACTTTATCGCATTCACAAGCTCTATAATAGCAATTCTGACAATTTCAAGGGCCATAATCCAGTCTTGCATGGCCGGATCTGGCTTGTTTTCAAAAGAAATCAAGCTCTCATGGATACCTAACTACTGTGTAAGTTTGGTGAAGATTAGATAGTAAATAGAGCCTCTATTGTGTTCACAAGCTCTATTATAGCAATTTTGCCAATTTCAAGGGCCATAATCCAGTCTTGCATGGGCGGATCTGACTGGTTTGCGAAATGAACCGAGCTCTCATGGATATCTAACTACTGTATCAGTTTGATTGAGATACAATCAAAACTGAAGACTGTATCGCGATTTCACAAACAATTGTTTACGGACGCACAGACAATGGAAACCACGCCACTGCATAAGCTGTTTTGGCCTTTGGCCAGTAGGGCTAAAAATGAGAAATTGCTCAATTTCTCCTTTTGTCACTTTGTTTTCAACTTATGCAATATTGACACATTCATATTAGATATTTTTCCATATTTTTGCCAAGGTGTTTTCAAAGTTTTCTATTGCAGATTTGTTGTATGTAGGAAAGGGATACCTGGACATGGATTGGTTCCTTGCTATTATCATTAGTACCTTGATCATTCCTGCTAATTATTGCTTTTCCAGTTTTCCAGTTGTATTTGGATGAATCTGCAGCATTTTGCCACTTTGTTTCACTTTTTTCAATGATTTCACTTTCAATACAAAAAATAATAACATAAAATGTAACTGTGTATTTGGTTGTCTTTAAACTTGATTGTGTGTCAATAAAACAAATCATAGGTAGATGGATAACATCTGGATAAGGATCCAAAACGAAAGGGGAGACAACTATAAGGCTATTCACCCTTTCCCTCATATAGATGCTTTCTGACACCTCTGCAGCAGACGGCTTTTTGAAAACGTAGTGACAAAAGAAGAAATTGCTCAAAACAAGCAATTTCCCCTTTTGCCACAACATTTTCCATTTTAAGTCATAGGTTATCCATTCAATTATAGAGATTTTCTATTTTTTGACAAAAAATGTTTGAAGTCGTCTGCTGCAGAAATGTTGTATGAGGGAAAGGGTTAACTTTCAGACTGACCAGATTCTACAATACAGCCAACATTCATTCTGGGGAGAGGGGAATATAGCAGTATTGTGGGAATATAGCAGTATTGTGGGAATATAGCAGTATTGAGGAGAATATAGCAGCATTGAGGAGAATATAGCAGTTTTGAGGAGAATATAGCAGTATTGAGGAGAATATAGCAGCATTGAGGAGAAAATAGCAGTATTGAGAGGAATATAGCAGTATCGAGAGGAATATAGCAGTATTGAGGGGAATATAGCAGTATTGAGGAGAATATAGCAGTATTGAGAGGAATATAGCAGTATTGAGAGGAATATAGCAGTATTGAGGGGAATATAGCAGCATTGAATACATCATCTCATTTATCCCTTTTTCAGATACAACAAATCTGCTGCAGACGACTTCATAAACATCTGGGCAAAAAAGTTTAAAACATTGTGGCAAAAATAGAAATTAATCATTATGAGTGAGCAGTTTCTCCTTTTTTCGCTACAATGTTTTCAAATGTCCTGTGCTGCAGACCCTTCAGAACATGTCTACTATAATAACATGGAAATTTATTCCTTATTTACAGGCCGGGTTGAACACATTACAGAAAATTGATACAAGAGTTGTTGTAGGACAACATAGCTGACTGGACTGATTGATTGTAAACTTAATGTGAAAAATCTTTATAAATAATAGTATCACAAGTTTATTTTGTATTGCAAGCAATACAAAAGTCCCCTACCGTATAAGGACAGCACATTGTGTATTGTATGTGCATTTTTGTATTTCCATTCAAGCATGCGTGACCTTGACATTTGAGGTACATGCCTGGGTCTTGTGCACGACATGCCACCTCACCATAGCGAACATGTGTGCCCAGTAACTTGAGAATCCTATGATGCATGGTTGAGATGCGGGCCGGACAAGGTATCCTATCAAACAGTTCTCAGTTTGACCTTTGACCTTTGAGGCACAAGCCACCTCATCATAGTGAACAAGTGTGTCCAGTAACTTGAGAATCCTAAGATGCATGGTTGAGAAGCGGGCCGGACAAGGTAGTCCTATAAAACAGTTATCATTTTGACCTTTGATCTCTAAGTGTGACCTTGAGGTACAGGCCTGGGTCTTGTGCATGACTCGACGCCTCATCATGGTGAACGTTTGTGCCAAGTTTCTTTTAAATCCTATGATGCATGGTTAAGATGCGGGCCGGACAAGGTTAGGTGGGACTGACAGACAGACGGAATCGACCAAACCTATAGTCCCCAAACCGGTCTTCGACTGGTACGGGACTAATAAATAAATAAAGTTGAAAACACTGTGGCAAAAGGAAAAATTGCTTGTTTTGAGCAATTTCTCCTTTTGTCACAGTGTTTTCAAAAGTTGTCTGTTGCAGAGGCGTCAGAAAGTGTCTATATGTGGGATTGGGTTAACTGATATCCGTGTAAGTTTCCATAGTTGTCTTCTGCAGATTTGTTGTATTTTTGAAAGGCGTAAAATGCAAGCAAAGCAAATCTAGCAGATTCAAGCAAAACAATTGTAAACTCATCTTACAGGAATATTTCATACATTCAAAGAAATAAAGAATAAAATCAAAACTTTTCATTAACCCTTTCCAACAAACTGTAAATCTGCAGTAGATGACTTTGAAAAATCCTGGCCAAATATATTGAAAATCTCTTTAAATGAAAGTAAATTGTGGCCATAGGAGAAATAGCTCATGTTTAGCAATTTCTCATTTTGTGACAATGTTTTCAAAAGTTGTCAGCTGTAGTTATGCTTAACCCTTTCACTCATATATACACTTTCTAACGCCTCTGCAGCAGATGGCTTTTTGAAAACATAGTGACAAAAGAAGAAATTGCTCAAAACAAGCAATTTCTCCTTTTGCCACAATGTTTTCAACTTTCAGTCATAGGTTATCCATTCAATTATAGATTTTCTATTTTTTGACAAAATATGTTTAAAGTCGTCAGCTACAGAATTGTTGTATGAGGGAAAGGATTAAATGTGTCTGCAAGTAGAAAAGGTTAAATACCTAATTCTACATGAGATATCATGAAGACAAAATGTATGCTTTGTCCTCTCTCTTACTTCATAATTGATGAATAATGATAATAAATAAAGTTGAACTAAAACTAAAATTTCTACAATATCTAAAATTATACAGTCACTCTGTCAGTCATATAACAGACAATAGGTTGAATATGAGCCTAAGGAAACAAGAGGACCATGGTGTTCCTATATCGCTCACCTGATGATTTAACAGAACTTAAATAGTGGCGGCTTATGTTTATCAACAGATCAGAATAACTTAACAATCTTGGTAGAGGGTCACCCAAGGAAACTTTGTGCCAAGTTATTCTCTAATCGAGACAATACTTTAGTTCAAGAAGATTTTTTAATTTTTCACTATATATGAGGAAAACAAGCCCAAGCCCTTGGTGGCCATAATTTTTAATTGATTGGTTAATTCAACTTTTAAAATTTCACTATACAAACATTAAAGGAAAACAAGCCTCGCACCCCGTGGGCATGTTTTGAATGGATCTGAATTAATTGAACAATCTTGGTAGAGTGTCGCCATGTTTTTTAATGATTCGGTTGATTTCAACTTTTTAAATTTCCTCTATTCAAACATTTAAGGAAAACAAGCCCCCACCCCCCCCCCCCCCCCCCCCCAATTTTAAAGTTGTTATTTTCCCTCTTTCTCTATCTCCTGCAGCAACCAAAGATCTACATTGAATTAAATTCTTTGAACAACTTTGAATGAGGACCACATACGGAACATCCATGTGAGATTAATTTGAATTTAGTTCATAGGTTTAAGATGAGAAGAATGTTTGTATGAAAATGTGAAAGGACATATGCCAATTCTGACGCCGCCGACATCGCCTGAGATGTGGAATAATCACAATACCTCTACCAGTACTTCAAGCTCAGTCAAACTAAAAAAGCAGATAAAGCCTTTCAATGGCGCATATGCAGAACAAAACCTTTGTCAGTAATGAGGCAAAGTAAGCATCTGCCAATATGTTTAAAGTATTTTCAATAAATATATATACTATTTTTCACCGGTTTTTAACGAATTATTTTTTCTCAAAAAATAATACAGTTAACGCGATCGAGTTTGATTCCGGAAGTCACGGTTAAACTACACTTCCGCTTAGAATACACATTCGCTGCACCTAAATAGTCCTAGTATTTTTTCGATATTAAAATGACTTCTACGTGTTATTTCAATACAGTGAAGTCATAATTATATACTATCGAATCATCATAGATAATCAATTTTCTAGAAAATATCAAATTAACAGTACAAGCGCATATATATTTTCATTTGTCGGCAGGTACGTTATAAAGCCACGAGTATGAATTTTAGTCGTATGCCCATTCACTAGAAGTCGACCCCCACGCTGTATAGAACAATGTTAATCTCACAAATATGCCACTACGCAGAGCTCAGTGAAATAGTC
>JASEVX010000006.1:90484392-90574982 GCA_031761405.1 Serripes groenlandicus | reverse complement strand
ATTGGTAAATAATTCCTTGCTATTATCATTAGTACCTTGATCATTCCTGCTTTTCCAGTTTTCCAGTTGTATTTGGATGATTCTGCAGCATTTTGCCACTTTGTTTCACTTTTTTCAATGATTTCACTTTCAATACAAAAAATAATAACATAAAATGTAACTGTGTATTTGGTTGTCTTTAAACTTGACATCTGGATAAGGATTCAAAACGAAAGGGGAGACTACTATAAGGCTATTAACCCTTTCCCTCATATAGATGCTTTCTGACACCTCTGTAGCATACGGCTTTTTGAAAATGTAGTGACAAAAGAAGAAATTGCTCAAAACGAGCAAGATCCCCTTTTGCCACAATGTTTTCCATTTTAAGTCATAGGTTATCCATTCAATTATAGAGATTTTCTATTTTTTGACAAAAAATGTTCGAAGTCGTCTGCTGCAGAAATGTCGTATGAGGGAAAGGGTTAACTCTCAGACTGACCAGATCCTACAATACAGCCAACATTCATTCTGGGAGAGGGAAATATAGCAGTATTGTGGGAATATAGCAGAATATAGCAGTATTGTGGGAATATAGCAGTATTGTAGAAATATAGCAGTATTGTGGTAATGTTACTGTGTTGTGGAATATAGGAGTATTGTGGGAATATAGCAGTATTGCGAGGAATATAGCAGTATTGAGAGGAATATAGCAGTATTGAGGGGAATATAGCAGTATTGAGAGGAATATAGCAGTATTGAGAGGAATATAGCAGTATTGAGAGGAATATAGCAGTATTGAGGAGAATTGAGAGAAATATAGCATTATTGAGAGGAATATAGCAATATTGAGAGGAATATAGCAGTATTGAGGGGAATATAGCAGTATTGAGGAGAATATAACAGTATTGAGAGGAATATAGCAGTATTGAGGGGAATATAGCAGCATTGAGAGGAATATAGCAGTATTGAGAGGAATATAGCAGTATTGAGAGGAATATAGCAATATTGAGAGGAATATAGCAGTATTGAGGGGAATATAGCAGTATTGAGAGGAATATAGCAGTATTGAGGGGAATATAGCAGTATTGAGGGGAATATAGCAGTATTGAGAGGAATATAGCAGTATTGAGGAGAATATAGCAGTTTTTTTGGGGAATATAGCAGTATTGAATACATCATCTCATTTATCCCTTTTTCAGATACAACAAATCTGCTGCAGACGACTTCATAAACATCTGGGCAAAAAAGTTTAAAACATTGTGGCAAAATAGAAATTGATCATTATGAGTGAGCAGTTTCTCCTTTTTTCGCTACAATGTTTTCAAATGTCCTGTGCTGCAGACCCTTCAGAACATGTCTACTATAATAACATGGAAATTTATTCCTTATTTACAGGCCGGGTTGAACACATTACAGAAAATTGATACAAGAGTTGTTATGGGACAACATAGCTGGCTGGACTGATTGATTGTAAACTTAACCCTTTCTCACATACAGCAAATCTTCAGCAGACTACTTTGAAATAAATATTTGCAAAAATGTGAAAAATCTTTATAAATAATAGTATCACAAGTTTATTTTGTATTGCAAGCAATACAAAAGTCCCCTACCGTACGAGGACAGCACATTGTGTATTGTATGTGCATTTTTGTATTTCCATTCAAGCATGTGTGACCTTGACATTTGAGGTACATGCCTGGGTCTTGTGCACGACACACCGCCTCACCATAGCGAACATGTGTGCCCAGTAACTTGAGAATCCTATGATGCATGGTTGAGATGCGGGCCGGACAAGGTATCCTATCAAACAGTATTTTGACCTTTGACCTCTGAGTGTGACCTTGACCTTTGAGGCACAAGCCACCTCATCATGGTGAACATGTGTGTCCAGTAACTTGAGAATCCTAAGATGCATGGTTGAGAAGCGGGCCGGACAAGGTAGTCCTATCAAACAGTACTCATTTTGACCTTTGATCTCTAAGTGTGACCTTGAGGTACAGGCCTGGGTCTTGTGCATGACTCGCCGCCTCATCATGGTGAACGTTTGTGCCAAGTTTCTTTTAAATCCTATGATGCATGGTTAAGATGCGGGCCAGACAAGGTTAGGTGGGACTGACAGACAGACGGAATCGACCAAACCTATAGTCCCCAAACCGGTCTTTGACTGGTACGGGACTAATAAATAAATAAAGTTGAAAACACTGTGGCAAAAGGAAAAATTGCTTGTTTTGAGCAATTTCTCCTTTTGTCACAGTGTTTTCAAAAGTTGTCTGTTGCAGAGGCGTCAGAAAGCATCTATATGCGGGATTGGGTTATCTGATATCCGTGTAAGTTTCCATAGTTGTCTTCGGCAGATTTGTTGTATTTTTGAAAGGCGTAAAATGCAAGCAAAGCAAATCTAGCAGATTCAAGCAAAACAATTGTAAACTCTTCTTACAGGAATATTTCATACATTCAAAGAAATAAAGAATAAAATCAAAACTTTTCATTAACCCTTTTCAACAAACTGTAAATCTGCAGTAGATGACTTTGAAAAATCCTGGCCAAATATATTGAAAATCTCTTTAAATGAAAGTAAATTGTGGCCATAGGAGAAATAGCTCATGTTTAGTAATTTCTCATTTTGTGACAATGTTTTCAAAAGTTGTCAGCTGTAGATATGCTTAACCCTTTCACTAATATATACACTTTCTAACGCCTCTGCAGCAGATGGCTTTTTGAAAACATAGTGACAAAAGAAGAAAGTACTCAAAACGAGCAATTTCTCCTTTTGCCACAATGTTTTCAACTTTCAGTCATAGGTTATCCATTCAATTATAGATTTTCTATTTTTTGACAAAATATGTTTAAAGACGTCAGCTACAGAATTGTTGTATGAGGGAAAGGGTTAAATGTGTCTGCAAGTGGAAAAGGTTAAATACCTAATTCTACATGAGATATCATGAAGACAAAATGTATGCTTTGTCCTCTAAGTACTTCATAATTGATGAATAATGATAATAAATAAAGTTGAACTAAAACTAAAATTTCTACAATATCTAAAATTATACAGTCACTCTGTCAGTCATATAACAGACAATAGGTTGAATATGAGCCTAAGGAAACAAGAGGACCATGATGTTCCTATATCGCTCACCTGATGATTTAACAGAACTTAAATAGTGGTGGCTTATGTTTATCAACAGATCAGAATAACTTAACAATCTTGGTAGAGGGTCACCCAAGGAAACTTGGTGCCAAGTTATTCTCTAATCGAGACAATACTTTAGTTCAAGAAGATTTTTTAATTTTTCACTATATATGAGGAAAACAAGCCCAAGCCTTTGGTGGCCATAATTTTTAATTGATCGGTTAATTCAACTTTTTAAAATTTCACTATACAAACATTAAAGGAAAACAAGCCTCGCACCCCGGTGGGCATGTTTTGAATGGATCTGAATTAATTGAACAATCTTGGTAGAGTGTCGCCATGTTTTTTAATGATTCGGTTGATTTCAACTTTTTAAATTTCCTCTATTCAAACATTTAAGGAAAACAAGCCCCCCCCCCCCCCCCCCCCCCCGGGCATGTTTTGAATGGATCTGAATAAATTGGACAATCTTGGTAGAGTGTCACTAAAGGAACATTTGTGTTAAATCATTTTCAGATCTGGCCATCACTTTTGGACAAGGAAATTTTAAAGTTGTTATTTTCCCTCTTTCTCTATCTCCTGCAGCAACCAAAGATCTACATTGAATTAAATTCTTTGAACAACTTTGAATGAGGACCACCTACGGAACATCTATGTGAGATTATTTTGAATTTAGTTCATAGGTTTAAGATGAGAAGATGTTTGTATGAAAATGTGAAAGGACAAATGCCAATTCTGACGCCGCCGACATCGCCTGAGATGTTGAATGATCACAATATCTCTACCAGTACTTCAAGCTCAGGTGAGCTAAAAAAGCAGATAAAGCCTTTCAATGGCGCTTATGCAGCAGAAAACCTTTGTCAATAATGAGGCAAAGTAAGCATCTGCCAATATATTTAAAGTATTTTCAATAAATATATATACTATTTCCCACCAGTTTTTTATAGATGTTTTGAAAGTGTTCTGCTGCAGGTTTGTTGTATTTGGGTCTGGACTAATCACATTGATTATTGAAAGTGTTCTGCTGCAGGTGTGTTGTATTTGAGTTCGGTTTAATCACATTAATGATTCAATAAGTGTTCTGCTGCAGGTGTGTTGTATTTGAGTTAGGATTAATCACATTGATGATTCAATAAGTGTTCTGCTGCAGGTGTGTTGTATTTGAGTTAGGATTTATCACATTGATTATTCAATAAGTGTTCTGCTGCAGGTGTGTTGTATTTGAGTTAGGATTTATCACATTGATGATTCAATAAGTGTTCTGCTGCTGGTGTGTTGTATTTGAACCGGATTAATTATATTGATAACTGAAAGGGTTCTGCTGCAGGTGTGTTGTATTTGTGCCAGAATTAATTACATTGATAATTGAAAATCAAAGCTCACCTTCTGATTTCCTAAACCCAATCCAAACTTCAAACATGATCCAAGCATTTTGGAGGGATTTAAACCTTAATATTGGTACTCTGTAATGTAAGGAAAACCTTAATATTGGTACTCTGTAAAGTAATAGGGAAAGCCTTAATTGAAAAAGTCAATGTGTTTGTCAATGTGTTTAACCCCTTTCCCGCATACAGAAGCTTTCTGACGCCTCTGAAGCAGAAGACATTTGCAAACATTGTGGCAAAAGGAGAAATTGTTCATAAGCTCCACTTGCCAAAATGTTTTCCACTTTTATTCATCCATTATTTTTTCATTGATAGAAAATGTCCATATTTATGATTAACATTTTTAACCCTTTCCCTCATATAGTCGCTTTCTGATGCCTCTGCAGCAGATGACTTTTTGAAAACATAGTGCCAAAAGAAGAAATTGCTCAAAACGAGCAATTTCTCCTTTTGCCACAATGTTTTCCACTTTTAGTCATAGGTTATCCATTCAATTATAGAGGTTTTCCTTTTTTTGACAAAATATGTTCAAAGTTGTCTGCCGCAGAATTGTCGTATGAGGGAAAGGGTTTAAGTCATCTGCTTCCTCTTTGTTGTATGTGGGAAAGTATAAAAAAATGAACATTCCCTGCAGTTCACTGTCATGTAGCCTGGAAAATGACTATCATGAGAATATTATATGTACAAACAAGAAATATAAAGTCTGTTAACCCTTTCCCTACAGTGGTGTCAGAAAGAGCTTGTTATGTGGGAATGGGTTAAAGTTGAAAACAGTGCGCAACAACGAGAAAATTAATTTGTGGGAAAAAGCTAAATTGTGCTGCTTCAGCGGCATCTTAAATTGTCTGTACCCATATGGTTTATAAATGATATATCTATTTTAAACAGTTGGGAAACCATTGTGTGCAAGGAAAAATACAGTAGTCTAGTGGTAGAGCATCGGCCTCTCATACCAAAGGTCCTGGGTTTGAATCCATTGATTAGCAGGTTCTGCCCTTGGGATTTTTGAACACAAACTGCAAAAGTACTTGATATGTCTTAGGAAGCAGACATCAAGCTTGAATAATATAAGCTGAAAGCTTGTTTCTTATTACATGTAAAATAAAGAAGTTTAATCAAGGAGAAACTACTCCTCTTTTGTTTTCAAAAGTCATCTGTTGCAGAAACATGAGAATACATCTATATGGGGGAAAGGGATATGATTATTGAGCAGAATTTTTCCTTTCCCAAAAACCAAGACACAATAAAATACTGAATTCTAGGAGATAATCGATAGGCAATGTATCTAATTTGCATGTTACATCATGTAAAAATTTCTCTTCTATTTATAATACAGACGAGATGGAATCAGAAAATACAGTTTGAAAGACTGAAAGCAGAATATTATCAATAATGACTGGTTTCCCTTGTGAAAAACCATATCATCAATGGCAGGGTACTAGACTCCAACAATCATGGCATTGATGATCCATTAGTCTTTAACCCTTTCCCACATACAACAAATCTACAGCAGATGACTTTGAAAATGTCTAGGTATAAATACCGAAAATCTCTATAAATTAAAAGTACAAGAGAAAGTTGATGCAACGCATCAATGTCGCCGGAAATCCATACTGCAATTATGCATAACACTTACATTATAGTAGTTGAAAAAACAGTTATCAACTGAGGGGCATATTGGAACATCAGGGGTGGGGTCAAGTGAAAATGTATCATAACTTGCATTTCTTTTGTCAACGAAGTGAATGTCCTTCATTGAAATATAATTGAAGCCTTCGTTTCATTGTTTATGATCAATCTCCATTCTAAGGTAGATTGACCATACACACAGCCAACTAATTATTGATCATAAACAGTAATGGAAATGAGTAATCTTGCCAATCATTAGTCTTAGTATGTTTACAGTGCTTTCATTAAGGAATAATTATAAGATTTGTGAATTCCACATACACTTTTTAAAATTTGTCAGAATATTGAATTTTATTATTTATAAATAAAACCACAAAACAGACAATTTAGGATGTGCATGCAAAAGCACGTCAGTTTACCTTTCCCCTATTAAAGTCAACATTGGACATCTTTGCAGCAATCTACTTTTAAAACAATGAGAAAAGGGTTAAATCGCTGAAGACATGGGTTTTCTCTTTTTCTCAAAATGATATTAGCTTGGCATCCTAATTATATCATATTTTGACAAATGTTAAAATGTAGTCCAATATTTATAAATTAGACCACCCTCGAGATATAATATCAGCTAAACAGTTAAATTTAATTGAAATTGTTGTATAATATCAAACTTAATTTCGAACAGAAATTGAACTCTACAACAAGTTAATTTATTGTAATTCTTTCCTTCCTTTTTCGGAAAAATCTCTACAGGTTATTGATTTTACAATCGACTTCGTGTTGCAAGTTAATATTGAGCTCAGTCCCATTTCTTCACAGTTTTAACTGATGGCCGATTTATTTAATTTTGTTTGGGAGTAACAGTTCTTCTTTAATATTGTTCTTTTTATTTTCTAAAGACGTGAAGAAACTTGTTTTTTGCACTTTGTTACCTTTGTTTACTAAATTATCAATGCACCGGCTGCACAAACTTGACTATTCGACTGTACACTGTAACATCGCGCTATCAATAGTAAAATAAAATACAGTGCGTCAGTCTAGCAGGTGCGTGTATGTGAAAAAATTAGACTGTGCAACGTAAAGGTGTGTAGTTATCACGTTGTGATTACATGTAGTATATGAAAATACAGTACCTCAGTCTAGCTAATAGGGACTGTTTTGTCTTCGTAAATAAAACAAAAAAAACATATTTACGAGTCAAAATAAAGAAACTGGACATTCTTAAAACATCGAAATATTTATTTCATTTTAGATGTGTCATAACTTAAGTGTTTTTAAACAAAGACAATTGTAATATGTTCAAGACATTTAAATTTGTTTTTTTCTAATAATAACTCATCCTCCCCATGTCATTTCCGAAAACCTATTAAAAATATAAGTCGTAGCTTCTGCCCGGCGACTAATAGAGATGAAAACATTGAGGCAATTTCTCTTTTAGCAACAATTTGTTCAAAAGTCTTCTGCTGCAAATGTGTCAAAATGTTTCTGCAGGTGGGAAAGGGTTAACGTGATTCATACGAAATTAACCCTTTCCCACATTCAACACTTCCACAGCAGATGACTTTGAAATCATCTATGAAAAAATATGGAAAATCACTATAAATGAAAGTATTATTATTAAAATTGAAACATAAACATTATGGCAAAAGGAGAAATATTTTGCAATAAAGCTTTCACAAAGATATCAACTACGTCACAATATGTCTGGGAAGACTTAACCCTTTCCCTCATACGACAATTTTGCAGCAGACGACTTTGAACATATTTTGTCAAAAAATAGAAAATCTCCATATTTGAATGGATAACCTATGACTTAAAGTGGAAAACATTGTGTCAAAAGGAAAAATTGTGCCGTCCGCTGCAGAGGCGTCAGAAAGCGTCTATATGAGGGAAAGGGTTATTTCCCTTTTTCTGAGCTTTAGATGCCAGTGCAGCAGACAACTTTGGACAAAAGCAGACATTGCTCATGAGCATTTCCTTCTTTTGCCAAAATGGTTCAACCCTTTCCCACATACAGACGCTTTCTGACGCCTTTTTAGCAGACAACTTTTTGAAAACATTGTGACAAAAGAGGAAATTGCTCAAAATGAGCAATTTCTCCTTTGGCCACAATATTTTCATCTCTAATTAATATTTAAACTTCCATTTCCATATTTTTACCCAGCTGTTTTCAAAGTTGTCTGCTACTGATTTGTTGTATTTGGGGAAGGGTTAAACTGTATAAAGATATTAAATTTTTATGTTCATTTTTTTTAATATAAATTTCTGATTCAAGACAAAACGTATGATAGTTATAACTTTCTCCTGCAAGATGTTTTCGTTGGGAACACCTCAATGACACTTCTCAAGTTACAAGGTCAAGGCCATTGCCCTTTTCATTGTGATACCACCCACACATGTGTTACAAATTACTCAGAGAATTGAATTCTAGACATCTAAGATAAATAAATCAATAACAAACATCCATGCTGTCTTCAGACATTCTCTATGGTTCCCATGATAGGTACTTAAACATGCAGACTCTTTCTGGTGTATCTCCAGTACACAACTTATAAAAAACATTGTGGAAATAAAATGAGAGCAATTTCTCCTTTTGCAATACAGACTTCAACTCTATATTTAAATTAATTTTCAGCAATATATAGATTTTTATTATTTTCTGACTAGATGTTTTCAAAAGTCCTCTACTACATAGTTGGTGTATGTGGGAAAGGGTGATGATACTGTGACTTCTGGGCTTTTCCAATTTGAAAAATATTTTAAAATGAGATTGATTTTTCCAAATACACATACAGCACTATGATGGTCTTATCAATTCCTACACCGATTAATCATTTGTTATGCCCACACACCTGACAATCAAGGAGAAAAGCCAAAGGCAGACACTCAAGAACAAAGAATCAATACATTACAACAATGCTCTCCAGCATCAATATGAGAAGCAAGTAAACCATGTTTAAGTGATTTAGCAAGACCCAACCAGGAGTCGAACATTGCTCCCACGCTTGCAAGATGGTTGCTATAGCCTCAACACCACCAAGGTGATTATACAAGAGGAATATGTAGAGGTTGATAGTGGAGTCACAATGATAGCTGCTTGCCAATGGCATTAACGTCGAGTTAGAGGGTAAACAATGTCAACCAATAACAACATGATAGTGGAGGAAAGTTAACATTTGCCTCAACAACATAAACACTTTCCCACCTTCATAGACCCATTTTAAACAACTATGGAGGACAATGAACATTTGTTTCGACAACATAAAACCTTTCCCACCTTCATAGACCCATTTTAACACAACTATGGAGGACAATGAACATTTGTCTCAACAACATAAACCCTTTCCCACCTTCATAGACCCATTTTAACACAACTATGGAGGACAGTGAACATTTGTCTCAACAACATAAACCCTTTCCCACCTTCATAGACCCATTTTAACACAACTGTAGAGGACAATGAACATTTGTCTCAACAACATAAACCCTTTCCCACCTTCATAGACCCATTTTAACACAACTGTAGAGGACAATGAACATTTGTCTCAACAACGTAAACCCTTTCCCACCTGCATAGACCCATTTTAACACAACTGTAGAGGACAGTGAACATTTGTCTCAACAACATAAACCCTTTCCCACCTTCATAGACCCATTTTAACACAACTGTAGAGGACAGTGAACATTTGTCTCAACAACATAAACCCTTTCCCACCTGCATAGACCCATTTTAACACAACTATGGAGGACAGTGAACATTTGTCTCAACAACATAAACCCTTTCCCACCTTCATAGACCCATTTTAACACAACTATGGAGGACAATGAACATTTGTTTCGACAACATAAACCCTTTCCCACCTGCATAGACCCATTTTAACACAACTGCAGCAGACCACTTTTGAAAACATTGTAGCAAAAGGAGAAATTGCTCGGTCTTCAACTGTGTTCAATAATTTCACTATTGTGATATGTTGAGATTTTCCATATTCTTATGCAGATTTATTGTATGTGTAAAAGGCGTTAAGCGATAGTCTGTAAACTTGCTGGCCCAGTCAGAATTTCATCTCATGTTTTTTTGTTTAACCCTTTCCCTCATATAGACGCTTTCCGACGCCTCTGAAGCAGACAGCTTTTTGAAAACATATTGACAAAAGAAGAAATTGCTCAAAACAAGCAATTTCTCCTTTTTGCCACAATGTTTTCCACTTTTAGTCATAGGTTATCCATGCAATTATAGAGATTTTCTATTTTTTGACAAAATATGTTCAAAGTCGTCTGCTGCAGGATTGTCGTATGTGGGAAAGGATTAAACGGTGTTTAACACCACCCTCAACTGTGTTTCGCTCATATCACAATGTTTCATGGGTAATTTACAAGAACTACACTTGTAGTTATTGATATTCTAACGCAGGCTTATCAATGATAATTCTATCCCTATATAATTGAGTACAAAGAACAAAGGTCATTATTATCATTTTTAAAGTCATTGGTTTGACCCCACCAGGTTTTCAACAAGGGTCCACTGTTCAAGAAGCATCATACTATAACCATTACATCTTTAGTCAGCACATAATGAAATAGAAAAACAAGAGACCCAAGAAAGCCAGTATCGCTCCACTGCCATTAGCCAAAAAATAAATCACTTAAGCCATAATAGGCAAAAATTCAATATGGCTTGAAGGAATCTGATAGAGGGTCACCTAAGGAACATGTCTACAAAATTATTTGAAAATCGGCAAGACACTTTCAATGGAGAAGATTGTTCACTATAGCAATACATTGTAGCTCCACCCCTTGAGGCCATGTTTTTTCCCCCAATCAACTTGGCTTAAAGAAGTCTGTTAGAGGGTCACCCAAGGAACATTCAGTTTGTGAGGAGCAGAATTTTAAAGCTTTTTTTATCAATTGCCATGGACTTAGACTTAGAAGTTTCATCCAAATTTGCCCAATGGTTAAAGAGGAGAAGACATTTGAAGCAAAAAGTTAATGCAATCAAGCACACTCATGCACACATGCAAGACGGACAATTCGCAATGGCATAAGCTCGACTGGCTTTCAGCCAGTGAGGCTAACAAGAAGAAATAGTGGAGACTAAATATTTCGGGTATATTATTCCTACTTACATGTTGTTGGTCCTTTTCTCTTTAATCAGGGCAAAAATATCAAATCTGAAAGAAAAAAAAATTGACTGTTAAACCCTTTCTCACATACAGCCGCTTTCTGACGCCTCTGCAGCAGACGACTTTTGAAATCATTGTTGCAAAAGGGGAAATTGCTCATAATGAGCAAATTCTCCATTTGCCAAAATGACCTCAACTCTATTCAATAATCAAACCATCATTTATAGAGATATTCTATATTTTTTACTTGATAATTTCAAAGTCTTCTGCTGCAAATTTATTATACGTGGGAAAGGATTAAACTATAGATGGCATGCCATTAAATCTTGCTGCAGAGGCGTCAGAAAGCATCTATATGAGGGAGAGGGTTAAAGCAGTTTTCTCCTAATTTGAACACATCTTAGATCAAAGCGCTGAAGGCACTCCATTTGTTTGGGTACATAAAACTGTCCAAACTCTGCCTTTGCATAGATGTGTGATTTATAAACTATGCATTGTTTATAAATATTACAACTTCGGGTAAAAGAATAAATGACGCATCCGTTAAAATTAAATGCCATTTTAGTTGTCTATAAAAAATAAATCATGAGACATACATGTGAATATTATATTTAATTTCCAAGTTTCAAAAGACATGTAAAACAAATGGATAACCATTATGGCCCCGACTCACTCATTTAAGTATTTACCAATTTTTGTTACAAAAAAAAAATCACAATTGACCAAGGGTTTTCTAAAATCTTACTCAAAAGCTTCCTGCTTAACAAGAGATTTTTCAAGTTTTCACTATAGCCATATAAGGCCAAATAGCCCTGCCCCCTGGCGGCCATGTTTTTCGACCAATCAACATGGCTTGGAGGAATCTGATAGATGGTTTCCCAATGAACATTTCTACAAAAAGAATTGAAAATTGGCCAAACACTTTCGGAGGAGAAGTTTTTACTATAGCCATATTAGGCAAAAAAGCCCCGCCCGCTGGCGGCCATGTTTTTTGACCAATCAACTTGGCTGGAAGGAATCTGATAGAGGGTCACCCTTGGAACATTTCTACAAAATTATTTGAAAATTGGCCTCACACTTTTGGAGGAGAAGATTTTTTTGAGTTTACACTATAGCCATATAAGGCAAAAAAGCCCCGCTCCCTGGCGGCCAAGGAACACTTATTTAAAATAATTTGAAAATCTGCCAACCAGTTTGGTAGAAGAAGAATTTTTAAGTTATTTTATTTTCGTTGCCATGGAAACCATAATTCTGCATGAATCACAAACATTTGAAGGAATTCTGGTGAGGTCAATGAGAGGATGCTTTCTGTGAAGTTTCATCCCAATTGACCCACTCGTTACTGAGGAGAAGATGTTGACGGACGACAGACACCGGACAAAAGGAGATCACAATTACTATGTTTCAGCACTTCGTGCTCAGGTGAGCTAAAAAAGAAACATCTATCCAAATGAAAGAGTAATTGAAATCATGTAGAAAATATTGTGGAAAAAGGCAGTACTAATATTTATATGAGCACATTAAAAGAAACATGCTTCAGACTTCAGAGGCTTTTGAATTCATTTGCATTATAAAAGGATTAAATACTCCAGAGAAAACCAATACCTGTGCCGTCCCCATTTTACTCTACAGTATACACCTAAGCTGGCCGCTGTTTCCTTTAAAGGGTGTTTAAACTTGCCAAATCAATTAAGGATGTGTGACCATACACTGTTAATTACCATTGTGTACGAGTGTCATTCCAAACAAATTATAAATGTAATCCCTTTTCCCAATAAATCTATCATATACATTTATGTATTTGTAACTTGCCGGGATGTGTCGATACCGTCATGGTACAATGTGATATATGCACAAATTGGTTTCACAAATCTTGTGTTAATGCACCTGTGGATATTTCGACAACAGATGCAGACTTTAATTGTAACTTTTGTTAATTATTTGGCTATTATAATGATAAGATATGTGATTAAATTGGCAACATTTAAGTTTTTTACTTATAACAGCCTTCAAATACAAATTTGGTTTATACGACGGTAAAGAAAGGTTATAGGAATTAAGAAATTGTTTAAATAAGCAAATTCTCCTTTTCCCACAATGTTTTCAATATATGTTGCTTTTTACTGTTTACACAGCAAGAAAAAAACATTTAACTTATTTGTTATAGATTAGTATTATTGTTGTATATATATATATAATTACTAGAAACAAATTAAGATTAAAAGTGTTGTATATATATATATACTTATTGTTTATTTGTTATTTAAATTGTTCTGCCCCTTCCAAGTACCCTACAGAATATGGATCATTTGCCTCGTAGTATGGCACATGGAAAACTGTTGAAAGTTACAACGTAGAAAATGAAGAGGCCAAACAATAACTAGAACCCATGACCCTTCAATCGATTGTAAAGGAGAGGATATAATTGAAGCAAAACCTATGGCTAGTTACTAGCAACCTATTCTATTCTTGCAATGTTTTCAAATTTCGTCCGCTGCAGATGCGTCAAAAGACATTTACTTGTCGGAAAATCAATCCATCAATTCGCGTTATTGATATCTATAGATATGATATAAAGAGGAAAGTCGTTAAAACACTTTACAAAGAGATTCCATTTCAGCATGATCTCGATTTTTGGTTTAATCTATATCACTGATAAAAGCAATCAAACACATTATATATTTACAAAGAAAACCCCGGATATGATCATATGTAACAAATTATACACATATGCCCATCTTTAATTAAACATTTTTTACAACAAATCATAGCGTCCGCAGATTTGATCTATATTCTATAGCGTCAGCATTTTCCCTCTATATTGCATGTGTCCGCATTTTCCCTCTATAATGTATTTGTCCGCAGATCGCGTCCGCACTTTAGACCCTCCCCCCATAGCGTTGTATTTATAAATAGAATTCGACGATCACGATTTCTCTGCAAATGTGTTACTCTCATTTTAAATGCATTTTATGACGCACATATTTGCTTTTTTAATTCTTTATACTATATTTATATGGCCGACAAGGCACAAAGAAAATATTTTCAATTCTGTTTTTATCTACATTTTCAATGCGTTATTGAAAATTCAAATACCGTATCTGGAGCTTAAATCGGAAATAGTTCTCCCTGTAGCAGTTCACTCATTGAGATTTATAAATCTCTCCGCGTTCATGTTTTAAAATACAATGTTTCATTTTATTTCCAAGTTCTCTTTGAGTATAAGAACCACATAAGAAAACAAAGACGATATAAATATATCATTATTTCAAATATCGTGATACATTTGAAAAGTAAGAGCAAGTATTGAGTACTACTTTCACGCGTATGAAATTTAGGGAATTTTCCATAAGACGTATGGCTTCAGAATTTCAGCTATCACTAAATTTGTTTGTTCCAAACAAATAAAAATGATTGTAATTAAAGTTCATCATTTTGGATAAAACATTGAAAACAATGCAAATTAGAATTGAGCAGTTATTTATTTTGTTAATGAGCAATTTCTGCAGTGTTATCATAAGCATTCTACTGCATATCCATCTGTTTCAGCTAAAACATTAAACAACCTGGACTATTACAAGAATTACTAAAAGAGACAAGAGAGCCATGATGGCCCTTAATCAATCACCTGAGTCATAGTATAGTAGCAAATGCTATAATGCTAATAAAGGTGAAAATTTTATCAAGAGTGGGAATGAAATGCAAACAAAAGTATTACCAGAAAAAGACATTTATTATTTATAAGGCATTAAATCTTTGAACAATTTGAAAAAGGACCACCACTGGAATATTCCTTTGACGTTTGGTTGATAATGGTCTATTGGTTTAGGAGGAGATGTTGTTTGAAACTTAAATTTCATTTTACCTCTTTTCTGATGCCGCCTGGCAGCTATCAATGATGACATTGATTTGTATGGACTGTCAATGCCCTGTGATTTGATGATCGGGTCATAAAAAGAGGGCCATGATGGCCCTGGACTGCTCACCTGAGTTATGCAATGTGATACTTCATGCCAACCTCAGTCTTTTTAAAATCACACAAAGAATTAAGGAGAAGATTTTAAAAGATTTCACTATAGCCATATGAAACAATCCTCGCACAGCAATGTCTTTTGACCAGTAACTATGGCTTGAAAGAATCTGGTAGTGTTTCACCTTATGAATTTTTTTTGTAAATCAGCCAACCATTTTAGGAGGAAAAGATTTTTAATGCTATCACTATTGCCATATAAGATAAAACAGCCCCACCCCCAGCAACCATTTTTTCAATAAATCAACATGGAGGAATCCTAAAGAGGGTCACCCAAAGAACATTCTACAAAAAGAAATATTTAAAAATCAGCCAACCACTTTGGGAGGAGAACAATTTTAAAGTTTCTTTCGGTTGCCATTAAAACCAGAATTCTTCATGGACCAATAAGATTTGAAGAAATTCTGGAGAGGACATTGAGAGGATGCTTGCTGTGAAGTTTCATCTCAATTGTCATACTAGTTATCAAGGTAAATATGTTGATAAATGACAGCCATTCACAGAGCTGCCATCACAATAACTATATGAGTAAATTCTCATTTTCCTATAAATTATTGCAATTTTCATTGTATATCATGATGGCCAGTACACCTAATTGTGTTTTTCTGCTTTCTCACAATAGTGTTCAGCCCGGGCAACAGGCCGGCTTGTCACGTATTAGACAATTGGTGAGAGATGAATAATGTCACAAAGAATTTTTCAATCATCAGAAATAATGAACGGTCAAGCCATGATTCAAATTCAAGTTCTCTTTGATTGACAGCCGTAGACATTACCAACTAAGTTATTTCGGCCAGGCACTTTTTCCATATAGAATATCCTAAAAAGAGGTTAATAAGGGCCCAAAAGTTGTTTCTTTTTTCTAAACGAACAGTTTTCATGCTTTCAAAGATACAATTAAATATTATTAAAGCAAGAGTTATGTGACTTGGTATAGACATGTGTATTGTTCCTAGGTACATATGTACCAAGTTTCATTCGAAAATGTCACACAGTTTTTGAGGTCAGGTTAAAGTTTTATGATGACGACGCAGATGCCAAGGGTATCACAACAGGCTGACAGGGGCGTAGCTTGGCAATAATCAATGTGTAGGCCTTCTCGTGAGAAAATCAACATTGTGGACTCTGCGTAAAGTATCGACGCGGATCAGGCTAAGCATGCCACACAGGCGTACCCGGATATACACTTTTCGCCTCCTGTGGATTTTCTGTTTCAGGAATCAATACTCTATCTATCCCCCCTTAGACAGAATGTGTCGGCCGTCCGCGCAGGCTGATCTAGTCGATACATTATGCAGATGTGTATCGCTGCAGCTGCATTTTGGGGCATTTTTAGAAAAAATGCGTAGGCACATGCCTACAGTCCCTACAGGGAGCTAACGCCCCTGGCTGACTTGTTTTTTCTTCTAAAAACAGATGAGATAAAAATAGTGCTTATTGAAAAAAGATCCAAAGACAATTTGTATCTGCAGACAGTCAATAACAATTGGTGGCAACTTAAAAGCTATTTTTTAACTTTAAACAAATATTTATCAATTAAGTAATTGACAAAATTAATGTTTTTTCACATTTGATAGGCTTTATGCACTCACAATCAAAGTTTTAAGGAGATAGGTCCCCAGCTCTCAATTGATTTAAATAATCTGTGCAAATTTGAAAACAATCTGAAGAAAAAAATCTGGATTCTATTGTATTCACAAGAAAAAAATAACAACAGCTGGCAGACTGATAAATGGAACAAAGCCATCCCATTAGCTTTTCTAGGCATTGGCCAGGAGCGCAAAAAATGATGTTTCATTTATATGGATTATCTAATACTTAAAAAGCCTTCACGATCATGGAGTGCATTGCAATTTTAATAATCAATAAATTCTGAGTCAAAAATTATGTTCAATCATACAGTTGGATTGGCATAACATGTATCAGCAACTTAAAATTGGAGTCATTTTACGCAACCTTTTCTCTACTGGAGACACATTTGGATGCATCTGCAGCAGACTACTTTGAAAACATAGTGGCAACAGGAAGAATTGCTCATAGGTTATTGAGTGTGACCAATGCTTAAACTGATGACCTTTAACTACATTTACTATATACATGTTCAATGTTTGTAAAATATATGCCCCTGGGGTTGGGTCATTTTTGACCCAGGGTCATCATTTGAATTAGTGTTTGAGTTCCACTATGGGAACAAGTCCAGCCACCAGGGCAGCCATGATTTTCAATGTATTGGAATTTGAACAAATTAGATTGAGAGTCACACAAGTAATTTTGCCCCAAATTATTTACAAATTGGACAAGAAGATTTTTTAAGATTTTTACTATATAGTCAAGTCAAATAAGGAAAATAAGCCCAACACCCTGCAGCCATGTTTTTTCAATGGGTCGGAATAATTTTAACAATCTTGGAAGAGGGTCACAAAAGGATCATTTGTGACAAATTATTGTCAAAAAGTAGCCAGTACCTTTGGTCAAGAAGATTTTTAAAGAAATGTAGCTTTGTTTGGTATTAGTCACACCTTTAAGAGGCCAACCATTATAAACTGAAATCCCATCAAGATAAAAATGGATAAAATGATTTAGAATTTCATGAATATTTGAGCCTATTAAGTGTTTCTCTGATCGGACAACTGTTGATGCCTCTGCAGCATAGGTCTTTCTTACAAGATTTTCACCTATTTAATAAAATTTAATTTTCTGCCCTCTAGATATAAATATATTTCTCATATGCTTTTCAAAGGTACACATTAAATAGATTAATAGCCAATACATGTATTTAAAATTGGCTACTTTTTCCAGAGTGGAAATCAACATCCACATTTGAAAATCATTCTAGTAATTGCAATATATCCACAGATAAAATTCTGAACAACATAAAACTCACATTTAAGTCTGCTATCTTCAACCGTCCTAATCGAGGCTAACTCAACACCCATCTGTTGAAATTGACGCTATTTGTAAAATACATTAGAACATTTCTCAGCACTTTTAAAATGTGTCACATGGTGGTACCATACAAAATATCGCAGACATGGAGGGCTATTAGCCTTCAGACAGTGATGACTCATTTCTATGATTCCACTATTGGATTTTTCTAATCGGGAAGAATTCTGTTCCCTGCATCAGCATCAGTATTGGAGTTCTTCTTACAACCAATAATTGTACACTATTGGTATTTTTCTCTTCCTTGTATGGAAGCTGGATATCCATCTAAAATTATACAAAACCAGAGCTCTAGATAAATCTTTACCATATACAGATACCTCTGTAGCAGGAGACTCTTGAAAACATTGTGGCAAAAGAAGAAATTACTCATTAACAGGAATTTCTCTATTTTGCCACAATGTTAAACTAAACTTTTATTTATAAGGTTTTTCAATATTTTGGCTCAGATGTTGTCTGCTGCATATTTGTCAAAAGGTCCCGATAAGGTGCATATTCTGTTTTCTAAGATCCTAGCATAATTGAGTGATTGATTGGGGTTTAACGCCACTTTAAACAATTTTCAGTAATATCACAGCAGCCAGTTCACCTTCTCATATATTTCCTGGCTTTCTCATACAAGTACTCCATACAACATTCTTCCCAAGCAACTGGCTGCTTTTCCACATAGATAGTCAGCCTTTCAGTGGAAGGTAAAAGACGGTTCTTGTCAAATATCAGAAAGAATGTTGGCTAAGCAGGGGTTCCAACTCACAACCCCTGGATTTACAGCATTCATTTCTAGTGACTGAGCAACTGGGGCTCTGCTCCTAACATAACCATACAACATATGTTGGCGATGCTTAACCCTTTCCCTCATACAACAATTCTGCAGCAGACGACTTTGAACATATTTTGTCAAAATATGGAAAATCTCTATAATTGAATGGATAACCTGTGACTAAAAGTGGAAAACATTGTGGCAAAAGGAGAAATTGCACGTTTTGTGCAATTTCTTCTTTTGTCGCTATGTTTTAAAAAAGCTGTCTGCTGCAGAGGCATCAGAAAGTGTCTATATGAGGGAAAGGGTTAAAAGAATGATCTTATTCAACATACAAGATAGGGTTGGGTTCCTATTGACCATCTACTGCATACAACAAATCTGTAGCAGACGCCTTTGATATTTTCTTGGTAAAAATATGGAAAACCTCTTTACATGAATGATGATGTTATAAATAGTGTAGACTGCAGTAGAAAACATTGTTGCTTAAGTAGAAATTGCTCATGATTTTCAATAGTTATACAATTTTACTTGCTACAAATCTCGAGACCAACATTCCTTGGGTGTGTTATGTTTCTGAATACAACTGATCAAAGGTATTAGACATGTAGAAAAACCACACTCCTAACGTGGGAGGGGAATATGTTCTTCTAAATAAGGTTTTCTGATGTGTGACGGTGGAAACGTTGAATGTCTAAAACGTAGAATTAACAAGAGGACCATGATGGTCCTATATCGCTCACCTGATTTAATCAAACTTAAAAAGTTTTCAGTGTTCTTTCCCCTATATGAGTCTATGAAAAAAAAGTGACCCCCGGGGAGGGGTCATTTTTGACCCCAGGGCTATAATTTGAACAATCTTGGTAGAGGTCCACTAGATAATGCTACATACCAAATATCAAAGGCCTGGGGCCTCTACTTTTAGACAAGAAGTTTTTTTTAGTTTTTTCACTATATGAGTCTATGTAAAACAATAGACCCCAGGGCTATAATTTGAACACTCTTTGTAAAGGTCCACTAGATGATGCTACATACCCAATATCAAAGGCCTGGGCCTTTACTTTTAGACAAAAAGATTTTTTAAGTTTTTCCCCTATATGAGTCTATGTAAAACAAGTGACCCCCGGGGAAGGGTCATTTTTTACCCCAGGGCTATAATTTGAACAATCTTGGTAGAGGTTCACTAGATGATGCTACATACCAAATATCAAAGGCATGGGCCTTCTACTTTTAGACAAGAAGATTTTTAAAGTTTTTCCCCTATATGAGTCTATGTTAAACAAGTGACCCCCGAGGAAGGGTCATTTTTGACCCCAGGGCTATAATTTGAACAATCTTGGTAGAGGTTCACTAGATGATGCTACATACCAAATATCAAAGGCATGGGCCTTCTACTTTCAGACAAGAAGATTTTTTAAGTTTTGGTTAATTTCCCATTTTCTGTTGCCGTGGCAGCCAAAGTTCTGCATGGAATAGAATTTTTTGAACAAGTTTGAAAGAGATCCACCCAAGGAACATTCTTGTAAAATTATTTTGAATTTGGTTAATTGGTGTAGGAGGAGAAGTCGTTTGTAGGAAAATGTGAACGGACGGTTGACGACGACGGACGACGGACGGTGAGCAATCACAAAAGCTCACCTTGCACTTTGTGCATTGGTGAGCTAATAAAACAGAACAAAATGGGAGTGGAAACGTGGCAAAGGAAAATGTATAGCCTATATATAACTGTTTTATTTATACATGTATACCACAAGAGTTTGTAGTTAATTGAAGTGATATTTAATATATTTATTTAGAGTGTGCAATTAAATAAAAAGAACAAAACAACGGCATAATTAATGAATTTGTTGGTTGCAGCTTTAAAAATAAATTGTTGTACCTATGTTTTTATATGTGTTATAAGTTGTTCGTTATATTTTCGTATCCATAATTAAACTTTATCATGTTTGTTGCAGCTTTGAAAATAAATTGTTTCATCTATTATGAATTTATTTTTGTGTTAATTTGCCGTCCCCATCATTAAATGTGATTAAATAGATGTGTATTTCTGTTGAGTTGTGCCTCTAGAGTAACTCTTCGGAGCTATTGTTGTCACTTGATCGTCACTTGCAAAACCGGGTTCATCTAATACCCTTTTTTCCCAAGGTATGCTAAAGATGCTGAGTGTGGCCTTCTTCTTTTTTTAATAAAACATTATTCTATACATAATTACAATATATAATGAATTCGTATATATATAATAAATATTTGAAATAAAAGAGAGAAGATTTAATTGTGCATTCAGAAGAAGAAAAAAAAAATATTTCATGAATAATTAACATAAATAATGATTTTTAAATATTTGCACATTTATAACAATTTATTAAAAAGTGGCTTCAAATACATTCTGTAAATTTTGTAATACAATAACACTTGATCATTGTTAAAATTTTGAGTGTCCCTTCAATCAACCACGCTTCAAACATTAACAGTCAATAAAAAAAGGTGTTACAAATTAATCAAGCAGGTGTTGTTACTTTAATCGGTGTTAAGTAATACCGGTTCTGTTGTTTTTCTTAAATTTTTGAAACCTCTCAACAACCAATGAAAACATCTGTTTTATTAATTCGACGTTTTAGACATTCGACGTTATCACTGTAATTCTTTTCTGATTCCACCCTCCCCCCACACACTTTGATAAAGAACAACAATGGTACCCACGTGGTCAACTTCATTCTTTAAACTTCGCGCTCTTACCAATTGCGCGAACACGTCATCAATGTTTAAATAAATGTATTGTTAATTAGGTCAAATGTTTTGCATTAAACAAATGAGTATACTGCCGAGCTGTAACAAATACAGTCGAAGAACAAGTGCGCCAAGTAAAGCCGGTTTACCAATAATTCAAAGAGTATTTCCATTCTGAACGCACGTCACGTGATATTAATAAAGCTCGTGCAGAATTGTGGCAATAGGTCTAAGGGAACAAACTATTAAAATCAGATATGTTAAATTATTATTTTCCTTTAAGTGTATGAAGCCTGTACTATTGTATACGTAAACTAAAGGCCAATTATGTTGGTTTATCCATTTTTTAAATTAAAAAAATAAAGAAAAATCATCTCAATTTCACGTTTACTTTGATTTTTTTTGTTCGAAACTTGGTGGTACGAAAAATGCTTTTTTGGGTAAATAAAGTCATGTTAAATGGTGATATTAAAACGAAATATTTAGTTCATTGACAAAATTATAAATTATTTTCCAGTACATGAATTGATGCTGTTCTAGTATAGTTGTAGTAAAATGCATATAAACATATTTTTAAGTGAGAAATTTAAGAATATCTGCATCTAACAGTAACTTATTTTTTGTGTAATGCATAAATTTCGTTTTAAGATTTTATATATTAGAAATAAAACGCACTTCCGGTTTAAATTTTGCAAAACGAAACTTTGTTCCACCGAAATCCTCTTGAATGTTATTGTTTCTTTTCCCTGTTCATATTTTCGTAGGATAATGTTTTTTTCTGCTGGTAGTTTAGTCTTACAATCACGAGACAATGACTTGATGTGGTTTCACTGCTGGAAAAATTTGTGGAGAAAAATCTGACAAATTTTGTAAACAAAGATGTCTTCCAAAAATAGCACTCAAGAGAAGAAGGATTTTGACAAGTTTACCAAATTTTTCATTTACAAGGGCATACAGATAATCGTTCAATCTAGACTTGGAGAAAAAGTTAAATCAAGATCAAAGCCATTCTCATCTGGGACTGACTGGGTATATATCTTTTTAGTTTGCAGCAGATTGTTTTGGCATGACAGGGCTCGAATTTAGCCAGATTTTCTACTTGCATTTTTTCGCAAGTGCTATTTTTTGTTACTTGCTAAATGAGTAAACAACTTGCATTTTTGAGAACTTATTTGAACTTTAATATTAATCAACACAATGCTAACTACAAAAGTGCAGTATGTATACAGCTTTGGTAAATGTAATGTAAACATGACCCAAATTATGCTGTCACAGTGTAAAGAAGCTGTTGAGACTGTCAGATATACAGCATGGTCTAGACACTGTTGCTCTGTTTTGGTCTCCAAATGGCAGAATATCGGGTAATTTCTGTCTTAGGCCAGATTACCACCATCTTGTCACAGCAGGTCTTCAGGTTATATTCTCTATAGGGTCAACTTAAATTCTTATCATAACATCAAGTATTTCAGCACCAAGCCTTAAATCACCTCCAGTCTGCTTATTGTGGAAAAAGCTCTCTAACGTGATGCCAAAAAGCACACAGAACAAACCCCAATTAATACAGAATCGATCATAATGTGTTCTGGTGAAGATCGAATCCAACAAAAATGAGAATTAAGATAATGTTCGAAAGTTAAATAAAAAAAATAATCCAGCCTTGTATTTGTGGGCTTTGTTTATGAAGAAAAGTAATTCATGAAACTTGAGCTATTTTTGTACTTAGTTCAAAACAGGAATGAAGAGTATCATTCTCCATTCCTGCTTGGTATCATTCTAAATTATTTTCCTGCTGAGGATCATATGTTTTGAAAATTTATGACATGTACGCTGCAATATTTCAGTGATTGACCTAAATCAGTGAGCTTGTTATTTTGCATAAAAAAAATTATGCTCATCAATTCGAATAGTTCTATGATATCAATGTTATTTGTGGTCTAAAGTGTAAATATATAAACACAGAAATAGTTTTTAGCTCGACTATTCGAAGAATATGAGAGCTTTACTACTCGCCCCGGCGTCGGCGTCCGGTTAAAGTTTTAGGGCAAGTTGGCATTTTCATTCATAAGTATTTGTGCTATACCTTTCATATTTGGAATATAGTTACACCTTTAAGCTTTCTTCACATTGAATGATGAAGATGCTGAGTGTGACCTTCTTTTTGGGGTAAAAAACATGATTTTGGGAGGTTAAAGTTTTAGGGCAAGTTGGGATTTTAATTTTTTTTTTTAATTTTTCTCAATAAGTACTTGTGTTAGGGCCTTCATATTTGGAATATAATTACATACAATATCTTTCCTCATATTGTATGCTGTAAATGCTGATTTCGACTTTCTTTTTGAGGTAAAACACATGACTTTGGGTGGTTAAAGTTTTAGGGCAAGTTGGGATTTTCATTTAATTTTTTAAACTTTTCTCAATAAGCACTTGTGTTAGGGCTTTCATATTTGGAATTTAATTACATAAAATACCTTTCCTCATATTGTTAGCTGAAGATGCTGATTTGACTTTCTTTTTGAGGTAAAAAACCATGATTTTGGGTGGTTAAAGTTTTAGGGCAAGTTGGGTTTTTCAATTTTTTAGCTCTACTGGCCAAAGGCCAGAAGGGCTTATGTTGTGGCGATTTGTCCGTCGTCCGTGCGTCCGTCCGTCCGTCCGTAAACAATTTCTTGTTAACACGATACAGTCTTCACTTTTGATTGTATCTCAACCAAACTTATACAGTAGTTAGATATCCATGAGAGCTCGGTTCCTTTCGAAAACCAACCAGATCCGCCCATGCATGACTGGATTATGGCCCTTGAAATGGTCAAAATTGCTATAAAAGAGCTTGTTAACACGATACAGTCTTCACTTTTGATTGTATCTCAACCAAACTTATACAGTAGTTAGATATCCATGAGAGCTCGGTTCCTTTCGTAAACCAGCCAGATCCGCCTATACAAGACTGGATTATGGCCCTTGAAATTGTTCAAATTGCTATAATTGAGCATGTGAACACAATAGAGGCTCTATTTACTATCTGATCTTCACCAAACTTAAGTAGTTAAATATTGATGAGAGCTTGGTTCCTTTTGAAAACCAGCCAGATCCGGCAAGACTGGATTATGGCCCATGAAATTGTAAAAATTGCTATAATACAGCTTGTGAACACAAAAGAGCCTCCATTTACTATCCGATCTTCACCATACATACATGCTCTGGATTGAAAATGAGCAAAGAACCATACCAGTAGAGCATAGGCCCTCATGGGCCTCTTGTTTTAAATTTTTCTCAATAAGCACTTGTGTTAGGGCCTTCATATTTGGAATATAATTACATATAATTCTTTTTCTCGTATTGTATGCTGAAGATGCTGATTTTGACTTTCTTTTTGAGGTAAAAAACATGATTTTGGGTGGTTAAAGTTTTAGGGCAAGTTGGGATTTTCATTTAATTTTTTAATTTTTCTCAATATGCATTTGTGTTAGGGCTTTCATATTTGGAATTTAATTACATTTAATACCTTTCCTCATATTGTTAACTGAAGATGCTGATTTGACTTTCTTTTTGAGGTAAAAGACATGATTTTCGGTGGTTAAAGTTTTAGGGCAAGTTGGGATTTTCATTTAATTATTTAATTTTTCTCAATAAGTACTTGTGTTAGGGCTTTCATATTTGGAATGTAATTACATATTATTCCTTTTTTCACATTGTATGTTGAAGATAATGGAGTGTGACCTTCTTTTTGGGGTAAAACACATTATTTTGGTTGATTTTGAGAATTTGAGATGAATTCATTATTTTTGGTTACATTAATTTTTAATTATGATCATTCATTTATCAAATATAGTTCTTCACCATTTCAAACGGGATTTGGTGTCAAACATTTGGAAAACCTTTTTTTAAGCTCGACTAGTCAAAGAAAAATGGAACTTTACTACTCACCCCAGTGTCGGTGTCCGGTTTATGTTTTAGGGCAAGCTGGCATTTTCATTTATAACTCTAATACCCTTCATTCAAATCAGTCTTCATACTTCACACATTTGTTAAGGACCATCACACAATTAGGTTACATAACTCCATTGTATCCTAAATATGGAGTTATGGCCCTTGATTGACTTAGGAAATTTGATTTTTAAATTATATATATTTAAATGTATGTTTCTATTCAGTTGCTTTTACATATAGAGTATATATGATTTAATAGTACTTAAAGGCAATATACGGAAATAGTGCTTAAGTGAATAAGCGTTGTAAAGTCGAGCGCGCTGTCCTCCGACAGCTCTTGTTTAATATGTCATAGCCCCTTTTATCATGTAGAGGGTGTGCTTTAAGTGCAGAAACATCCATTTCTTCGATCGCCGTAGAGAATACAAGTTGGGAAACCCAAATATACAAGTGACCATTCCAGCCAATCATATTTGTGATATGTAAACTAAAACTAATTTAAGACTTCCAAAAGTCCAAATGTATGTGGTAAACGTCATCAATATTGGGGCCGTTGAATAGGCATGCGCACGAGACATGCGACTGTAAACTTCCGCTAATATTGCAAAACTGAAAGTATTCTCTGTAGAGTTGAAAATTCACTGCAATTACCGCGTCTGCGTTGGTAAATTTTTTACTGCATCAAGTCAAATAAGTCTGTCAACCAGATTTGTTATGACCCTTTTTGTACTTCGATTTTATTTATCATTTGCATTACGCTAATAGAATGACGTCATTACAGGAATATGGATTTGTATTCGAAAGTCAGTTTTTATTTGAACTCGTTTTAGAAATAGATGATGAGTGTTATTATTATTAAACGCAAATTATCTCACATAAAATTACTTTTGCTCATTCCTTTATCGAGTATGTATTAATTACTATTATCATATTATACAAAATTATTTTCGTTTAGATTTTTTCTTTTCATCCAATCAAAACGTAGCAGAGGAGTTACTGCATTGAAAAATCCACTCTGGACACAATTTTTGGAAAGACGGTATAGCAAAGTTTTGCAAAGTTCATACGCATTACCTATTGACAGGAAACAGCGCCACCTTCGCCTTCGTTTTGTTAACCCGTATTACTTTGCCATTTCTCAATATTTCTTTTAAGTTATTTTGTTTATGACAACAGGGCTGCATTATGGTATCATTGCCATAACATTTAAGTTATGGCCCTTTTTAGATCACCTGAGCTTTCGGCTCAAGGTGAGCTATTCTGATCACTTTTTGTCCGTCGTCCGTCCGGCGTTAACTTTTAGCTTTAAACATCATCTCCTCCCAAACTCCAAGGACAATTTCCGTGAAACATCACAGGACTGTTCCTCTGGTTGGCCTCTTTCAAAGTTGTTCAAAGATTTAAATTCCATTGAGAACTTTGGTTGCTGCGGCATCAGAAAGGGGGCAAAAGGTCCAAACTTTAAAAATCTTCTCCTCCGAATCTGCTTGTCAGATTTAAATATAATTTGGTAGAAATGTTCATTGGGTGACCCTCTATAAAAATTGTTCAAGCCATACTGATTGGTCAAAAAACATGGCAGTCAGGCGGCATCAAAAAAGGGGCAAAATGACAAAATTTGAAAATTCCATTTTTATGCAAATGCTTGCCTGATTTTAAGAAAATATAATACGAATCTTACTGTAATGATCCTCTATTTAATTAGTTTAAGCCGTTTTGATTGGTTACACAATCATAGCAACCAGGCGTCATCACAAAAGGGGTAAATTGAACTTTTAGCTACAAATGACAACCATCTCCTACCATTCCAATAGACCAATTTCCACACAACATCACAAGAATGTTCCTTTGGTGGTCCTCTTTGGTGGTCCTCAGAAAGTGAGAAAAATACCAAAATTTTAAAATCCTTTTCCTCCATAATCTACTTGTGCGATTGCAAGATAATTTGGTAGAAATGTTCCTTAAGTGACCCTCTAAATAAACTGTTGAAGCCATATTGATTTCGTTGAAAAACAGGGCAACAAGGCGGCATCAGGAAAGGTGCAAAATGACAAAAACTTTATAATTCCATTCTTATTAAAGTTCTTGTTAGATTTCAAGATATAAATGGCCTTTACTGATAAGCTGTTTCTTGAGAAGTGTCCACTCCTTTCAGTTTCATTTGCCCTCCCTGATAAAATTTTCCAGATATTTGCAGTTAAATATTTGCTACTAATTTACTATCAATTAGGTGATCGATTTAGGGCCATCTTGGCCCTCTTGTTGTAATTAACGTGAAGTTGGCAATAATTTTGCTATTCTTAATAATTTTTATCAAACTTTCAAATTATATTGCTTGTGACGACATGGTCATCATGTATCTATCCCCTCTTCCTGTGACTGAGATTTTTATACCGATACAATTTCTTCTTGGAATATTATTTTGTTCAGTGGGACAGCCTTCATTTAGATTATTATTGGAACAATATTATGACTTGTCTTCTAATTAGTGTTTATGGATTAGTTACTCTTCAGTTAATGAGTTATCAGGTATCACTTGCTTACAATAGAATTTACACCTGACAAACATTAAGGATAAGTTCCCGATTACAAGTAAAATACATTACGTTTGATCAACTGTTAGGGTTGAAATCTAGCTGTACCCTTTTAGTGATAATGTAACTAAAGGGTTTTCATTGAGCCAGATAGAGACACTTGTCGTTAAAAGATTTGCCACTAAAAATATTTCGCCACTTTGATGTATTTGGCGGTAACTGCGGAGGCCCTGGTTTAGAAGTTCTGTCTTAATATTACATAATATGCATGTGACAATACATTTTCAGTCTATATAATATATTTTTTAATCTTACTAGACACTTTTCATTCCATTTTACAGTTCAATCTTGCAATCACAGACAACAATGATGTTCACACAGAAGCCAAGAAAGTCCTGTCAGGACAGACAGCAACCCTGGGTCAAACAGTCTGTATTGAGATCTCTCTCAGGACAGCGGATGGGGATACCATGGTTCTCGAACTGTGGTACATATGCCTGGATACACACCATACAGATAAACAAGCCAGAATGGCACAGACAGGATACTACAGAATGGGCATAGCATTAAAATCTGTTCTCAATATATCACGAATAACTCCAGCCTATAAACTGTCTCGAAGGCAGGGATCAGTGGACTATGTGATATGTTACAGGATTTATTTGGGTGAACCACAGTTTTACATACTTGGAGAGGGATATCAGAAGTCTAAAGTTGGAAGTGTACCATCTCCATTTGGAACAATTAGTATTAATTTGTCATATAGGACAAAACTGTTGATTTCGCCACAGACAGGAGTAAAAGATGTGCCCTTTGAGGTAAAAGATGACCATTTTAAAGAAGACAACAACAGTCATAGACCAACAACGCCAAAACCATGTTCCTTGGGTTTTAGAAGGTATAGTTATATAAACAATATTATACATATCATATACATGAGTATTTTAGATTCAATGAAAATTCAAAGTTTATAATAAATACAAGTGACCAGTGTGATTTTACAAGGTCATGGTAACTTTAATAAACAAACATTTATGTTTTTCCCACCAGTGAATTTTAAAAGTTAATTTTGTGGATTGCAGTACTTAAAGTCTAATCAAGAGATAACTCTAAAAAAGTTTTGTTTTTTATTATTTAGTTTTACTAATAGAGGCAAAATAAAGGAATTTTTTGTTGCAAGTTGCAGAACAGTTGGCAAAGTATTTTGCTTGTCTGACCAAAAAAGTGGCGACTTGTCAAATTTTAGTGATAATACTGGCGACTAGAAGGAAAACCCAGTTCGGGTCAATTAAAAAGACATTGTAAGAAATAAAGGATATTTGATGTTTATCTTTCTTCCAGATCAAGTACAAGTGATTCTGACACGACAGGTCAGAGTGAAGAGTCCTGTACAACAACCTTTCTAAACAGCCCGTCGGATGGAAGCTTTCGAGTACCACTCGGTCTGGTTCCACACTACCAGTCTCAGCCTATCAAAATCAATGTACATGTACCATCTCCAGATGTCGACGAGTTCCTGGATAAAGCATCTAGGTATGTGCCATTTATGTGTACATTTTTTAATGTGAAGTGATATTTTATGAAGCTGAATTCCAATTATTGTTACAATGTATGCATCTTATAAGGGTCTGTACTGTTTGTAAGATTTTACAGATGAAATTAATAGTTTGTTTTGGGTGATTAACACTTTCCCATGTACGACAAATCTGCAGATGACTTTGAAAACATATATGTAAAAACATGGAAAATCTCCAAAAAAGAAAGTATAATAATCAAATAAAAATTAAAATTGATAACATTGTGGCAAAAGGTGAAATTGCTCATTATGAGTAATTTCACCTTTTGCCTGAATGTTTTCAAAAGTCATCTGCAGCAGAGGTGTCAGAAGGCCTCTGTTTGTGGGAAAGGGTTAAGCTTAATTGGTTTGGTATGAGTTTTTAGATCGAGACCAGAAAGTTTATTTCTCTTCCAAACCATGTAATGATGTCTTTGTGCTCTTGTAATAATTTCCCCCCTTCAGACACATCTGGCGCGTATGACTTTTGAAAACAATGTTTTCATCTCTTTTCAATAATTTTTCTTTCATTAATAATTTATGGAGATTTTCCGTACTTATGCCCTGCTGCTTTTAAAGACGTCAACTGCAGATTTGGTGTGTGTGGGAATGGTTTAAACATCATCTTCCAGTCAAGTTTTGTGAATTTGACTTATTCTGGACATCCAATTTCAATATTTTATTTCACATAATACAAATCCATGAATAAATGAAGGGGTAAATATATCAATAACATATCAATATCAAATAAGTAGATAAGTGAACTATTATTAAATGCTTTGTATAGTAGGTCTTCCAAAGGGAAGAAAGTCAGTAAAACACTTTATATCAATAATACTCTTCAATTATCGAATTTTCGACCACTTGTTCTTTATCAAGATCTAAAAAATACAACGGAAATTTAAGTGCAGGCCATTCTTGTGACAAAGAGATCAAATTGTGATGAGGAGACATATTATTAAATGAGTACACATTTAATTCTCTTTTCCTTGTAATTATCATATAATTATTTAAAATAAGTGGAGAATTATTTGTAATTACTTTTTTCAATGTATATATTATATATACATGAAATTATGAATACATTTATGGCTGATAGATGTTGACGATAAAAATCATGGCCTAAAAGAAATCAAGTTATTGCAAAACGCAAAGGTCCATATCAGGCTATTCTGGTACAGGTTATTCAATTTTGCTTGGAATAAAACTTTGACTACCTTGGCTTAACCCTTTCCCTCATAGGACAATTCTGCAGCAGACGACTTTGAACATACTTTGGCAAAAATTTGAAAATCTCTATAATTGAATAGATAACCTATGACTAAAAGTGGAAAACATAGTGGCAAAAGGAGAAATTGCTCGTTTTGAGCAATTTCTTCTTATTATACCCCCAGATATGTATATTTATTTATGTCGGTCGGTTTGTTTGTTGGTCCGTTGGTCTGGACATTTCTTGTGAACACTATTTCTCAGCAACCCTTGGTCAGAATTCAATATAACTTCACAAGAATGATTGATACCAAGCCTAGTTTTGCATATCGTCGGCGTGTTGCACTCAAATTATTTTTAAATGAGTTATGGCCCCTTGAATTTCTCATACATAGTTGGTCTATAGACATTTCTTGTGAACACTATTTCTCAGCAACCCTTGGTCAGAATTCAATATAACTTCACAAGAATGATTGATACCAAGCATAGTTGTGCATATTGTCGGCGTGTTGCACTTAAATTATTTTTAAATGAGTTGTGGCCTCTCATACATATGTATATTGTCAGGCACCAGCTAGGGGTATTCATCACCTTCAGTGATATTTCTAGTTCACTATGTTTTCAAAAAGCCATCTGCTGCAGAGGCGTCAGAAAGCGTCTATATGAGGGAAAGGGCTAAGTTTTCTATCTGGCTACACATTAATCTTTTCCCACCTATAGTCCCTTTCTGAGGCCTCTACAGCAGACTACTTTTGAAACCATTTTGGCAAAATGAGATATTGCTCATACTTAGCAACTTCTCGATTTGTCACACTGTTCACCTCTATTCAATAATTATACTTTTAATTTACCTTAGATGACAAAGTATGGGTCAAACATGTTTCTGTTGATTCTATGTTTCATGTGCAGTGCCCCAGAAAAGCCTTCAGGTTTCCGTGATATACACAGAGTTGGGGCATTTGTCCAGCAGTGCACCAGTGAGAAAGAAATTGATGTGGAGGAAGTACCATTCTTCTCCCTCCTTCAACAAGTCAAGATTGACACGACAGGAAAACCAGATCATGCAAAACTCGATTGTTCAAAGGGGACAGCAAGCACCAAAACGGAAAGTTCAAAAGCTGACACGAGTGAAACTGCATTAAGCGAATCAAAGACAAGCACAAGCAGTCAGGCATCAGCTCCTGAGGACTTTGTTATGGTAGAACTAGTAAGTGGGACATTATTTGTTAAATCTTAATCCCTTACATGTTCTCTAACCCTTTCCCTCATACGACAATTCTGCAGCAGACGACTTTGAACATATTTCGTCAAAACATAGAAAATCTCCATAATTGAATGGATAACCTATGACGAAAAGTGGAAAACATTGTGGCAAAAGAAGAAAATGCACGTTTTGTTCAATTTCTTCTTTTGGCACTATGTTTTCAAAAAGCCGTCTGCTGCAGAGGCGTCAGAAAGCGTCTATATGAGGGAAAGGGATAATGCTTATTTGAAACTAACCCTATGTTGTTGGTACTCAAAATAATCGTCTCAGTGAGACGATTCTTTTGAGTACCCACAACATAGGGTTTGCTTCAATATTAAGAGAAAAATGTTGGAAAAACAGCTGAATACCCCTCTGGGACCTCTGTGACCTAAGCAAAAAAGAGGGTGGCATAATATAATGTATACTTAGCCTCAAGAATTTTCTGTATCTATAACTGTCCTTTTCTATCAGTCTTTTGTTTATTTAAGTCAAAATTTTCAAAGCTAATAATTGAGAGTTGTGTTTAAACAGTATTTGTAGGTCACTGCAGGTAAATCAGCCTTTAACCCATTCTCACATACAACAAATACACAGTGTACACATTTGAAATCATCTATGCAAAAAAGTATGGAAAATCTGTTGAAAAAGAAAATATAAATGGTGCATAGAGTTGAAAACATTGTTGGGAAAGGAGAACTTGTTCGTCAATAGCAATTCCTCATTATGCCACATTGTTTTCAAAACTTGTGTACTAAACCCTTTCCCACATAAAAAATATCTGCAGCAGACGACTTTGACAACATCTAGAACAAATTATGGAAAATCTCTGAAAATGAAGTTAAAAAATACTGAAAAGAGTTGAAAACTTTGTGGCATAAGGAGATAATTATCGTTTTGAGCAGTTTCCCATTTTGTCTCAATGTTTTCAAAAGCTGTCTGATGCAGAGGTGTCAGAAAGCGTCTATTTTTCCTTTTGACACAGTGTTTTCAACACTATTCAATTTACAGAGATGTTTCAAAGTCGTCTGCTGCAGATTTGTTGTATGTGAGAAGGTTAACAAATAACAAACAGCACAGAACCAGATCAAACTGTGAGGAAAGGTAGGCATATCTTTATCTTCACTGGTCACAAATACCTTAAACCTTTCAAGAGGCATGCTCAGTTTGTATTATGAAAAAAGGCATCCTCGTATAGGATAGAATGCTTTGATTTGTTATTTTTTTGAAAATCTTTTTTTAGAAAACGCCATTTGCTGGTGCAGATGTGAATACTGACCTTGGAAAATTCTACAGGGAATGTCAGACAGCCCCGACCTTGACCCTGTCTGAAGAGGAACAAACAGTGCCGGAAACTTTGGAGAAACTTACGTCACAACTGGATGTGTTTGAAACAAACATGAAAGACTTTGACGACTTTCTGTCAAATATGAAAGAAGAGTATTCAGATACCGAGGGTGAACCTGCTGGCTTGGGGATCCATATAAATGAGGGACTGGAGACAGAAATATCCTGATAAATGTTCTGTTTAAGAAGTACTTTAAGATTAAGTACCTGAATTTATGGTTTCTAATCCTAACCCTAATACAGACCCCTTTGGATGGCTCTACCTAGCACCACTTTTGAAAACATTATGAAAAAGAAGAAAAAACTAAAAAAGTGTTTTGAACAGTTGTAGTCATAATTTCAATGTAACAATAACATCTTTTCTATCAGATGATTTTTGAGGAGATATATCTTAAAATATCTCATTCAGTGCAATATATCTAAAGATTATAATGTCAGATTCACTTTGTGGTAAAAGGATGAATAATTCATTAAAAACGATTTCTCCTTTTCTAAGATTATTTAACCCTTTCCCTCCTGTATACGCTTTCTGGCGCCTCTGCAGCAGACGGCTTTTTGAAAACATAGTGACAAAAGAAGAAATTGCTCAAAACAAGCAATTTCTCCTTTTGCCACAATGTTTTCCACTTTTAGTCATAGGTTATCTATTCAATTATAGAGAGTTTTGATTTTTTGACAAAATATGTTCAAAGTCGTCTGCTGCAGAATGGTCATATGAGGGAAAGGGTTAAGAATGTTGTAGAATGATAACATGAGTTCCAATCAGGCAAAGGATCCAGAAATACAAAGAGAAACACTTTCATATGCTTAACCCTTTCTCTCATAGGACAATGCTGCAGCAGACGACTTTGAACATATTTTGTCAAAACATAGGAAATCTCTATAATTGAATGGATAACCTATGACTAAAAGTTAAAAACATTGTGGCAAAAGGAGAAATTGCTCGTTTTGAGCAATTTCTTCTTTTGTCACTATGTTTTCAAATAGCCGTCTGCTGCAGAGGCGTCAAAAAGCGTCTACATGAGGGAAAGGGTTAAGAATATTGTAGAATGATAACATGAATTCAAATCAGGCAAAGGATCCAGAAATACAAAGAGAAACACTTTCATATGCGGAATAGGGCAAAACATCCAGTGAAATGTACAACAGTGTTTATTTATCTGTATCATTAGTGTATGATGTCTGGATTGTATTTACCAAACAGCAATAGTCTAATGGAGGTGACTGTTTTACCCTTGACCTGTTTGTGGGCACTTTTTCCCCATTTTACTTAACCCTTTCCCACATACCACAATTCTGCAGCAGACGACTTTGAAAACATATTGGCAAAAATGTGGAAAATCTCCCTATATGAAGACATACCGGGTACTTATTGAATAGAGTTGAAAACATTGTGTCAAAATGAGAAATTGCTCGTTTTGAGCAATTTCTTCTTTTGTCACAAAGTTTTCAAAAAGCTGTCCGATTCAGAGGCGTCAGAAAGCGTCTATATAAGGGAAAGGGTTAATAAATTAGAAGGAATTTGTAGGAAAAGGAGAAATCTTGCAAAGTAACCATTTATCCTTATCTCACAAATGTGTTTTTTTCTCTGTCCTGAAACAACCATTTCTTTAGGTTGGTATTACTTTTCAATGTTTTTTTTCTGTCCTGAAACAACCATTTCTTTAGGTTTTCATTTAATACTTTTCAATGTTTTTTTCTCTGTCCTGAAACAACCATTTCTTTAGGTTGTCATTACTTTTCAATGTTTGTTTCTCATTTGGAAGTCTTTCATACTAGCATAGGGGTTTAGGAAATAATTTGCCATTGTGTAGTCTGGCATTCATGCATTTAGAGATAATGTGATATATTAGATATTTGCTGTAAGCTTCTAAAGTAGATACATTGCTATTGGAGTAAGGGTTGCCTATATTTGTTTTTCTGATTGGTTTTATTGTATGGGTTGTTCTAATTCGAAACACTGAATGTAGACAAAAATCATTTTATGTTGATAAAAGTTCAAAAGGCATTTATTTTATCATTATTTTGAAAAGTTATTGTGATGAACTGTCTACTGAAATTTACTGAAATAAAATTTGCTTTTTTTAAACCCTTTCCCACATACAGCAAATCTGCAGCAGATGACTTTGAAAATATGGTGTCTAAAACCTGAGCTGATCATGAGCAATTTCACCTTCGGCCACAATTTTTAAAAAGTCGTCTGCTGCTATTGCGTCAAAATGTGTCTGCAGGTGGGAAACCCTTTCCCTCATATAGACATTTTTTGAAAACATAGTGACAAAAGAAGAAATTGCTCAAAACGAGCAATTTCTCCTTTTGCCACAATGTTTTCAACTTTAAGTCATAGGTTATCCATTTAATTATAGAGATTTTCCATTTTTTTTTACAAAATATGTTCAAAGTCATCTGCTGCAGAATTGACGTATGAGGGAAAGGGTTAAAGTCTGATTCTGAGAGAACAATGTTAAGCTCTTGGTAAATCAACTTTGAGGTATTGCTGCAAGTGTAGGTAAAGATCTGTCTACTCATGCATGCTATCATGTGATCCCATTGTTACTTGACACTGTATGTGACTACTTGGCACAATAATGTAGATCTATATACAGGTTGATCTTGCTCTACACAGCTCTTAGATGCCTTTAGGTTGACTTTGCAGGAGCGTCGCTCATTTGACCTACAAGACTCTTTATATCGTGACAAATTTTGCAGTTAAAGTGTCAACAATTTGTAATGAAAATACATTTGAAGTTAATAATGGCAAAATTTATATGTTGACAGAGGTCAGGAAAAAAAAGACATGATCAGGATAATCATTCTTTTCCCACAAGAATTAATCAAATCTTAGTTTTTCAAAAGTTTCCTCTGTGAGGTAATTTGAAGACTATGGATTACCAGACGTTGGATCTGGTAGCTATTGCCAGTATTGGTGTTGTTAATTAAGAAATAGTAATAACTGCAGAGTCGAGATTTGAAAGCTTGAGTGTGTGTTCAATATTGTTTTTAGCTCGCCTATGCATGAAGTGCAAGGTGAGCTATTGGGATCACATTTTGTCCGGCGTCCATCGTCAACATTTGTGCTTGTTAACACTACAGGCTACATTTTGCATCCAATCTTCATGAAAGTTTATCAGAACATTCATCTCCATTAAATTTTGGACAAGTTCGAAACTGGGCCATATGAGGTCAAAAACTAGGTCACTAGGTCAAATTGAAGGGAAATCTTGTTAACACTCTGGATACTGCATTTTTAATTTGAGCATAATGAAACTTTATCAGAATGTTTGTCTTGATGATATGTAAGTCAAGTTCAAAGATGGGTCATGTTGGGTCAAAAAGTAGTTTACTAGGTCAGATTGAAGGAAAATCTTGTTAACACTCTAGAAGCCGCATTTTTTGCTTCAGAAGTTTGACATTTGATGAGAATGTTTATCTAAATTATATCTAAGCCAAGTTCGAATATGGGTCATGTAGTGTCAAAAATTAGTCACTAGGCCACATTGAAGGAAAATCTTGTTAACACTTTGGATGCCACACTTGAAATTTTGTCAGAATGTTTGTCTAAATTATATCTAGATCAAGTTCGAATATGTGTCATATTGGGTCAGAAACAAGGAGCAAGTTGAAACTTTGTCAGAATGTTGTCTTGATGATATCTAGTCCATGTTGGAATATGGGTCATATCAGGAAAACAAATATAGATAGCTAGGCCAAATGAAGGAAAATCTTGTTAACACTGTGGAAGCTGCATTCAGAATAATTGTCTTGATGTGTTTTGCATTGCAGTACATTGTATAATTAAGGTGAGCGAACTAGGGCCATCATGGCCCTCTTGTTTAAACATCTCTCAAGTGGAAGTTGTACTGATACAGAGTTAAAACATTGTAGGGAAGGGGAAATTAATTTTTAGCTCATGCTCAAGGTGAGTTTTTGTGATTGCCTTTTGTCCGTTGTCAATAATTTGCTTGTTAACACTCTTGAGGCCACTATTATCATCTAATCTTCATGAAACTTATTCAGTTTGTATATCTTGCTGATTTCTAGTTCAAATATGGGTCATGTCGGTCAAAAACTAGGTCAAATTAAAGGAAAATCTTGTTAACACTCTGGAAGCTGCCTTTTTGACTTGAGCATATTGAAACTTTGTCAGACTTCTTGCCTGGATGATATCTAGGCTTAGTTCGAAAACAATCTTGTCAATACTATAGAGACCACATTTTTGACTTGAGCAGCTTGAAACTTTATCAGAAAATTTGTCTTCATGATATCAAGGCCCGCGAATATGGGTCATTTGGGGTCAAAAACTGAGGCACTAGGCAACATTGAAGGAAAATCTTGTTAACACTCGGAAGCCGATTTTTGGCTTGTGCATATTGAAACTTAGTCAGAATGTTTGTCTTGATGATAATTATCTAGGCCACGGTCAAATATGGTCCGGTCAAAAACTAGGACACTAGGCCAAATTAAAGAAAAATCTTGTCAACACTCTAGAAACCGCATTTTTTAATTGAACATGTTGACATTTTGTCAGAACATTTGTCTTGATAATAACAAGACTAAGGTTGAATATCGGTTATGTCCGGTAAAATACAAGGTCACTAAGCCAATAATGGGTGACCCTCTACTAAGATTGTTGAAATTATTTTGATGATATGATCTGTTAAAAACATGGCTTTCTTATTAAGTCTTAAATAGCACATTCTCAGGAGAGCGATCCAGGGCCTCACTGCCTTCTGGTGTAAATTTGACTGCTTCACAGGCATCAGGAAATAGGTAAGCGGATGCAAAGTATGGGAAATAACGATGTATATATTTCTTTATCAATTTCAGTTCTGTATTATTTATTTGCTTTTTTGGTTGTGTTATTTTCATGAAAAAATTTATCACTCATGGATGTCAGTTTGTGTTCAAAGATTTTTAGGTTTAATTCTTTCCCATTATACAGACAACTTTTGCCACAATGTTTACAATGATTATACTTCTGATTCAAGAGATTTTCCCATATTTTTCCGAAGTGATTTCAAAGATGTCTGTTACATATTTGTTGTAAGTGGGGAAGGTAAATGTTTACCAGATTGATGTAAATAGATGTCTGCCTTGTCTAGTCCAGGACAAAAATCAACCATCTCTAGAATTTGGATAGAGAGCTAACTGTGGAAGCCTGTGTGATGTCCCATGTAGAATGTTTATGTTTGTTGTCAATGTCTTCATTTTCATATAAATGCTGTCATTGTGAAATATGCCATACTTGTGATATTTTTGTGATTTTCTGACTTAGCTGTCAAAACTATTATTTTTGAATGAATACAGAAAATTTGAAAGTTCTATTGAATTACTTATATTATATATTTCTTTATCGCTTTTAAATTTTAAAAGAAAACATACTTACTAACCCTTTTCCTCTTACAGTAACATTTTGACTCATCTGCAGCATACAGCATTTTAAAATATTGTTGCTAAAGATCAAATTGCTCATCATGAGCATTTTCTCCTTGTGCCACCGTAATTGTACCGTAATCTGCAGATTCGTTTTATATTTGCAAAGTATGAAGATATCTAGATTTTTCGGGAAATTTCTAGGAAAACAAGTCTTTCATCATGTGACCTCAAGGCTTGTCAGAAAGCTACTGTTCTTACCCTAAACCAATTTCATTTACGAATTTCTACATTCTAGAAGACGACGTCATTGTCCTTTTACAAACTTGACTGCGGTAGAGCATCCGCATTGGGTGCGGTCCCCAGCCAGGTCTTTAAAATGGTAGTAATGACTTGCCCTCGACAGTGGTCATGGTAGTGAGATAAGTACTGGTGTCAGAATCAATGAACTAGTAGTACTGGTACTTTGTCAAGAAAACACTGAATGGAGATATAAATGAAAAATTGTTGAAAGCGGCAAAGGTTTTTAATTACTCATTTTGTAATGTATTGGGGAGACATATTGTTTTTAGCTCACCTATGCACGAAGTGCAAGGTGAGCTTTTGTGATCACTGAATGTCCGTCGTCGTCGTCTGTCCGTCCGTCCGTCTGTTAACAATTTCCTACAAATGACTTCTTCTACTAAACCAATGGACAGATTTCAAAATAACTTCACAGGAATGGTCCTTAGGTGGTCCCTTTTCAAAGTTGTTCAAAGAATTTAATTCCAAGTAGAACTTTGGCTGTTGCGGCATCAGAAAAGGGGAAAATTGCCAAATCTTAAAAAATCTTCTTGTCCAAATGTGCTGGCTCGATTTGAAAATTATTTTGCACAAATGTTCCTTAGGGCACCCTCTACCAAGATTGTTCAAATATTTACGATCCGTTGAAAAACATGGCCGCAAGGGGGTGGGGCTTGTTTTCCTTATATGTGCATTGTTAAAACTTTAAAAATCTTCTTGTCCAAAAGTACTGGCCAGATTTCAAAATAACTTCACAGAAATGGTCCTAAGGTGGTCCCCTTTCAATGTTGTTCAAAGAATTTAATTCCAAGTAGAACTTTGGTTGCTGCGGCATTAGAAAAGGGGAAAATTGCCAAATCTTAAAAAAACTTCTTGTCTAAAAGTGCTGGCCCGATTTAAAAATTATTTTGCACAAAATTTATGTTCCTAAGGGCACCCTCTATGAAGATTGTTTAATTATTTCCGATCCGTTGAAAAACATGGCCGCAACGGGGCGGGGCTTGTTTTCCATATATGTGCATTGTAAAATCTTTAAAAAACTTCTTGTCCAAAAGCACCTGCCTGATTTAAAAAAAAATTGGCACAAATGCTCCTTGGGTGACCTTCTACCAAGGTTGATCAAATAAATCCGATCCGTTGAAATACATGGCCACCAGGGGGTTGCTTGTTTTCCTTATATGTATAGAGTAAAAACTTTGAAAACTATTGAAGTTCTATTAAATCAGGTGAGCGATATAGGGCCATCATGGCCCTCTTGTTTGCTTGCTTTGTCTGTGTTCTTTCCATTGACTTTACAGTCTTAGGAATAAGGGTTTCTCAGTGACTCAACTCTGAGTTGGCTGGGTTGTACCAGCCCTGTTACATCCCTAATTAACACCATGGTGTTTATGATCCTGGTCAGAACTGGGAAGCAATAAAATAGCTCTTGATAAGATGAAGCCTGTATCTTTGGCCCGACAGAATATTTGTCAGTTAGATGCAGGACTGTGAATATGGACTTTGTATATCAAATTGTTTCAGAAAAAAGATATTTTTGACTGTTATTGTTGTATTTTGTTAATATGATTGATAATTGGTGTTAGTGATGAGAAATAATAACATTTGAGAACAATTTAATTTTAAACAAGCTTTTTCTCAAGTCATTTAAGAATTAATGTGTTTATTTGAAATTCATTCATTTATTCATTTATACATTTATTCACTTACATACTTACTCACTCACTCACTTACTTACCTTTATCCAACCATTCATTCATTCATGTATTGGTCTGTTTATAAAATGATATTCAACATTTGAGGACTATTAAATTTTAAACAATCTTTTTTCAAATTAACTGGTTTATTTGATATTCAATAATTAATTTATTAAATTTTTAATGTATTAAATCATTAATTTAATCGTTCATTCATTCTTTAATTAATTAATTAATTAATTCATTCATTCATTTATTCATCCATCCATCCATCCATCCATCCATTCACTCATTCATTTATTTATTCATTCATTAATTCATTCATTCATTCATTCAACCATATATTTATTTTATACATTCATCACTCACTCACTCACTCACTTGTATTCGATCAAATAAATGATTATTGAACATTTAAAAAGTTCACATATTCAATCACCACCTACTCATTCACTCATTCATTCAGTCACTTATTTAATATTCATCAACTTATCCGCTTCTACATTCACTTATTCACTAATTATCTCGCACATACATGAACAATATATCTTATTATTTAGCCTCCATATATTGTTATGATGTTGTAGTTGTGGTTCTGTTTCAGAAGCAATTGGAAACGCTAGTACAACATCAAATTTTCGAATTTCTTTTCTACCCTTCAACATATTATTGAAGAGGGGAAGTTTGCAATTAAAGTGGATGAATTTATAACTTTCATCAGATCCCGTGATCCACAGCACAGACCAGCAAACCTGAAACGTTCATTTCAAGGGCAAGTCGAAAACAATGGGAAGTCATTTGTTTCAATTGCACCAGTGCTCAAGTTTTGTTTTAATCACCAAGAATATAAATCCTGTAATATTGTGTGTGATATCGTTCAAAGTGAACTGTTAAACACTGAACCAACATGTGTGCAAACAACATATGAACTCTATAAGTTGATAGCGAAAATAAAGATATTGAAAAATGAATACATTTTAGAAAACATAGGATTTAATGAAGATTCCATTCAAACATTACTTATTGACCATAAAAACAGTTTTTCTGAAATTGAATGGCAAAAGATTTGCTGGTTTGAGAATCACTTTTCTTTGACCTATACATACAAATATTGGATTTGATGAAACTATAACCAAAATGTATGAAACTTTTCAACATCTGTTGTCCTTAAAAGACAGTGCTGCCAAGTGGTTATACATATCCAAATATCCAATACAAAGTAAACCGGAGCGATGTAATCTTGGAGATGAATATTTTAGCGTTGAAATTAAAGCTGAACATGAAACACAGACCGACTGTTATTGGGTATCACTAAACAGAGTCTGGTAGAGTCCGGTAGAGTCTGGTAGAGTCTGGTCGTCAAATATCCCATTATATCACTGTTTTGTTGTGTTTCTGTATTGAAATGAATAAAATAAAGTGCTATTGTATCATATAAATAAAAATAAAAAGGTATTTGCCTATTTTAGTTCATTTTCGAGTGAATATAGAAATATTATATGCGTGAACACGGACACTGGTAGAGTCTGGTCATTATTAAGCAATAAATACAAAGTTTTATACGATTTTTAAGTTATAAAAAGTTTAATTTGATTTGTATGTGTCATATTATATATTTATTTCTTATATTATTTCAGCTGATAATCGGGAAAATAGTGAAAGATTGAGGATTTTTAACGATAACATTGTGTTTCGTAAATCAAAATGGCTGACGTGAAATTTCTGTTTATAATGCGGCCCTATCGTACATCTTGAACGAGTAATACACAAAATTCTCTCTCTATTATGGACCAACTAATTGATTAGGTGTGATCAACAGATTAGTGTTATAATTACCAATATTTTAAATGTATGAAAACTACTTGATTGGAATAATTTTATGTTTTATATGTCATTAACATTAATTAAAACAAATGCTTAGAGAACTATATACTTACTTAAAAGTAATTCATATGAAATTGCAGGATAAATTGAGTTACATCGATCAGATTAAATTAATTCTTTGTTGCGACGAAGAGTTTTCGACTTGTAAAGCCATTGACATATGTTTCCCACAAACTACAAGAGTCCTTTGCGCGAAACATTTGAAGGATAATGCGGTAAATCAACTCAATAAGCGTCTTCCTGAGGTTAACCGCATATTTGTAAACTCTTCGGTCCTAATGGTATCTTAAGTGCTGAAACTGCAACCTCATTCACAGAAATGAACTAAGAAGTATCCAATACACATCCAAATTTGACATATTTAGAACGGATACTTACCAATTTGGAGAAGCATATGTTTCTCCCCAAACTCAAACATCCCTGGCTACCACAACAATGGTTTAATAATGCAAATGAGTCATACAACCATGTTATCAAAAGGACGACAAACTGGGTAGTCCAGAAATTGCTCGACATGATAGAAAAGTTACAATAACTTGAACAGTGTCAAACTCTAAATGTGAGAGGCGCATTGCACAAATTGGGTAAATATTGTTTGGCGACACAAGCGTCGGTGCTACATGTTTCTCATGCTACATGGACACAGTTAAGTCCTGACCAGAGATCAAGGCGATTTATGAAATTATTGAACTTTAAGTCGCATCACATTTCAAACATCACATCAACAAATAAGCAACTAACATTACCATCCATTACGAGAATTGCACGAAAACTCGGCACGCGCAAACGCCTGAAAAATTGCAAAACATACACAATTGAAAATAAAAAAAAACCACATTCATGTAAAAAGGACTGCATATTTTAGCTGCACACCAACAACAATATATTTTTTATCAAGCATTCGCTAATACCTGTATGTCAGTTGTACATTAGACATTCTCAACAAAAATTCCTCTATATCTGTCTAGAATGTTAACGCTAGGACAAGGTTTAAATTTGAGTACTGGTTATGTCTCCAGGAAGCAGACATAAAGAAGCGGAAAATATAAACCAAAAACAATGAATAAAAATGGAGCTCTGTGTAGGGTCTTTTTTGTTAACCAAAAATGAGATCACGTCACCAATTAGAAACGAATTGAATCAAACACACCTTAATCTTGAGGATACAAAATAAACCGGCATACATCTGTTAGAGATTCGGGTTGAGACAAATGTGTTAAGGGAGAATTCCTGGTTTGTCCTTTGCGTATTACTCGATTTAATAGCGAGCTGGCAGGGGAAGGGCTCTATATTGACTTATAGGTTTCGCATGTCGGCAATGTCTGCATGCTAAACAAGCGCTGTGAGCACCCTAAGCTAGCACGCTCAACAGTGGTGCAGACACGGCCGGTAGCTGGGTGCTGCTGCTCGGCCATGCTTTGAATCTCTATCAAATGAATGTACATAGAACCAAAATCATAAAATAACAAATCCAAAAAATGCAGCTCTGTGTAGGGACTTTTACGGCTCTATTTTGGTAACCTAAAATGGAAAACATAGAATAAATTCCCAAAAATTATATAATATAGATCCAAACATCAAATTTTAGGCCATGAGAGAGTTCCCCCACGTGGTGTGGCCTGGATACAATATTTCGCAAAATGCATTTTATGAACTATATCAGGATATATAATTATTTTTCAAGTTAAAATATTTTTGCATATTTAAAAAAAAAAAATGCAAATATGGTTTAGTTTGATTCTACTTTTTGCGGAATGTAGTATCTACACAGTCTCTTTAATTTCATATGAATTACTTTTAAGTAAGTATATATAGCTCTCTAAGTTTTTGGTTTAATTAACGTTAATGACATATCAAACATAAAATTATTCCAATCTAGTAGTTTTCATGCATTTAATATCTTGGTATTGTTATAATATAATTATAACACTAATCTGTTGATCACACCTAATCAATTAGTTGACGCATAATAGAGAGAGAATTTAGTGTATTACTCGTTCAGGATGTGCGATATTGCCGCATTATAAACAGAAATTTCACGTCAGCCATTTTGATTTACGAAACACAATGTTATCGTTAAAAATCCTCAATCTTCCACTATTTTCCCGATTATCAGCTGAAATAATATAAGAAATAAATATATAATATGACTCATATAAATCAAATTAAACTTTTTATAACTTAAAAATCGTATAAAACTTGGTATTTATTGCTTAATAATGACCAGACTCTACCAGTGTCCGTGTTCACGCATATAATATTTCTATATCCACTCGAAAATTATCTGAAATAGGCAAATACCTTTTTTATTTTTATTTTTATGATACAATAACACGTTTATTCATTCATTTCAATACAAAAACACAACAAAACAGTGATAAAATGGGATATTTGACGACCAGACTCTACCGGACTCTACCAGACTCTACCAGACTCTGTTTAGTGACACCGCTGTTATTGATGCACAAACTTTATCAGTCTTTCATAGATATTAACTTGAGTATGTTCAAAGTGTAATTTCATTTGACACAAATAATTCGGTGAAGACGAACACAATTCAAATTGCGAAAAATGAAACATTTGCATTGCATGCAGATATGCTGAAACACTGTGACAATGTAGTAAGCTTGGCCTTAGCAGAAAGGTTAGGAGGAGCAAATGGTTATGATCTACTGCTATCCTCAGTGAAGAAATCACTGCATTTCTCATTCATAAACAATGCAACTTCTTACGGACCTTACTGTGTAAAGTTACATTTTCGAACGACCATTCATTTAATATCCTTTTGTCACATTATTTGAAAATTTGCGAAAATATCCTTCGAGTAATGTAAACAAATTTGTACGATGTACGTAAGTGTTTTATGTCATTTTCATTTGTAAGCAGCAAATGGCTTTGTTTTAGCTTTATTTTACTGATCATTTTATTGGCAAAAATACATTCTGATTATCATTCAAACACACAGTCTCAGTTACATAAAACAAATGATAACATATTCAAATTCCACAAAATATTGCTCCAGTTTTATACTATAGCCAGTCAAGAAAAGACCCAATTTTCAAATCACATTATTTTTTCTTCAGTCATTAATTAAATTATTTCGATGAAAAAGTTGTCTCAACATATTTAACTTGTGAACTAAAATAATCAATAAAGTTGATTAAAATTTTCAGCTTTCTTGATTTTGAATAAATGCATAAAACAATAATTATTAATTCTTGAATGCCTTTAAATCTGAGTTTATAAAAAATAAATAAAACAATATAAGGCTGATACAATTCTCAGAAATTCATTCTTGAGAGACTCTGATAAGTTTCCACAGTGATCAGAGCATACCTTGAGGGGCTATTTATGACCCTTGTACATCAGCTTCTGTCATTCACACCTCTCCGTTAATTGATCTCCTAATTAGTACTCTGAGAGGAGATACTGACCCCTTGTGCCTTAGACTGTTTAGGTCAGATGGAGGCAATTCATTTTCCATAGGCGACCAATATAGCATTTTGGGCTATGGCTCTTTCCCAACAGCCGATATAACCCAGAACCCTATATTCAATTTAAGTTCATTATCAAAACTACCAAAAAAGTGCAAAGAACTCACATATTATCCTTCTTTTTTTAGCTATGACATCAAATCAAAGGTCACCCTTATCCCGCATTGAATTTTACTTTAAATTTCAGAAAATACATGTTGTCATTCAAGCTCAAAGCAAACAGTTTTGATTACAAATCAGTCAGAGGGTATTTAAACTTTATTTTAAACACTTTATACTTTCAACAAAATCATTATTGTCCAATGGGAGACCTAGATAATGTTCAGAGGTCATGTTACAACCAGCTCGATTCAAGGTCAAGGGTCATACGACTATTTCGTGTCTGCTCCATATCTTTGACATGTCCTTAACCCATATATGACAAATCTGCATCAGACAACTTTGAAAACATCCTGACAAAAAATTAAAAATTCTCCATAAATGAGTTAAATTATTAAATAGGGTTGAAAACATTGTGACAAAAGGAGAAATTGCTCGTTTTGAGCAATTTCTACTTTTTCACAATGTTTTAAAAAGACGTCTGCTGCATGTATCAGAAAGCGTCTATATGTGAGAAAGGATTAACCCTTTCCCCCATAGGATAATTCTGCAGCAGACGACTTTGAACATATTTTGTCAAAAAATAGAACATCTCTATAATTGAATGGATAACCTATGTCTAAAAGTGTAAAACATTGTGTCAAAAGGAGAAATTGCTCTTTTGTCACTATGTTTTCAAAAAGCCGTCTGCTGCAGAGGTTTCAGAAAGTGTCTATATGAGGAAAAGGGTTAAGATAAACATGGCCTGTACATCTCCATAAACACTCCTGTCATCAATGCGCATGGGTATGATTTTGGTGCATCCAAACAGTGGTATGTGTACTAGAGTTATGGGCCTTGTCAATCGAGACTAATAAGATAAGCGGGCCTGAATTTACCCTCCTGGTATTCTCCGATACCATTTGTCTGTAGATTGATTGAATGGGGTTTTAACGTCATTTTCAACAATTTTAAGTCACATCACGGCAGCCAGTTCACCTACTCATGTGTTTCCTGGCTATCTCTTTCCAAGCAACTGGCTGATTTTCAACATAGACTGATAGCCCATCGTTTTGTCTGTGGAAGTAGGTTAGTTTGAAGCTTTATACTATAATCAACCCCGATGTATGCTTCCTTGACACTTAACGAGTACTCACGTCGTTTGTGTGGCAAATCCTTAACCCTTTCCCTCATATAGACGCTTTCTGACGCCTCTTCAGCAGACAGCTTTTTGAAAACATAGTGACAAAAGAAGAAATTGCTCAAAACGAGCAATTTATCCTTTTGCCACAATGTTTTCCACTTTTAGTCATATGTTATCCATTCAATTATAGAGATTTTCTATTTTTTGACAAAATATGTTCAAAGTCGTCTGCTGCAGAATTGATGTATGAGGGAAAGGGTTAAAGCAAAAGGATTCGAACATTGAACCTTCGGAACGAGACGCTTAGACTGAAAACTTGATCAAATTATTTTTGCAGTACACAATGAGTAGACAAATTCAAACGTGTAATTAAAATTAGTTATTTAAAATTATAGACACACAATAATAACTGAAGTATGAATTTCTATATTTTACTGGTTTATTGAAGTAGAGTGTACAAATTTCATTGATAATAAAAAACAATTAAAATGCCATATAAACATGAAATTGCTCAAAGACTAAAAGACTAAAAACATCCATACCAAGACTACACCAGGTTTCAGACAGTTTCTACGAGTAAAGGGTAGAAACTATGTGTGTCTGGTGGTACCTCATATTACCTAGTGCTATCTTCGACATTCCTTCTAAATCCAAACTCACAAAGTTACACAATTTAGAATAGCCTACAACTTAAGTATGGTTTTGAAAAAAGTTATGATGTGGTTATCGTTCATGCATCTTCTATGCATGTATAGAAAAAAAGTTTGTAAAGAAAATAGACAGTATAACTTTGATATAGAGTTGAAAAGTGCTTAACCCTTTCCCTCATACGACAATTCTGCAGCAGACGACTTTGAACGTATTTTGTCAAAACATAGAAAATCTCCATAATTGAATGGATAACCTATGACTAAAAGTGGAAAACATTGTGGCAAAAGGAGAAATTGCACTTTGCTGCAGAGGCGTCAGAGTTGAAAAGTGCTGAAGGTGTGTATTATTGTGTAATTATTTTGCCTTTTCTCTCTCCATGTTAACAACAATCATCTCCTCATCTATACATGTATGAGGAAAATGGTGAATTCATTAATTATCAAAAAGTTTGATTCAAGCTGGCAATCTACAAATCTAATGACACATAGTTTTTTACTTAGGGCATGAATAAATTCTTTCAATAACCATTATACAAAACCTCTTAACCCTTTCCCTCATACGACAATTCAGCAGCAGACGACTTTGAACGTATTTTGTCAAAACATAGAAAATCTCCATAATTGAATGGATAACCTATGACAAAAAGTGGAAAACATTGTGGCAAAAGGAGAAATTGCACGTTCTGTGCAATTTCTTCTTTTGTCACTATGTTTTCAAAAAGCCGTCTGCTGCAGAGGCGTCAGAAAGTATTATTAATGAAGATTGAAAACATGGTAGAAAGGAGCAAGCACTAATTTTGCCACAATTCTTTCAAATTCCATTTGCATGTGGGTAAGGGTCAAGCCTTTGCACATACAATAAATCCGCAGCAGACGACTTTTAAAACGCCAAAGTGAAAACTATGGAAAATCTCTAAATTAACGTTAAATTAATAATTTGAGATGAAAACAATGAAGAAAAAGCAGCAATTGCTGTTGATGAGCAATTTCTTCTTTTGCCAATGTTGTCAAAAGTCGGTTCAGTTTTAAAGATCTATGTGTCTTTAGCATGCAATGTTGTAACAGAAATCAAGTGAAGCTTGAATGCAAAGTATAATTGGTCCCCTGGATATGTTTTGCCTTGTGTAGTCTAGATTAGCCTACACATACCAAGCCTGATCAGTGTTTAAGCTCTACACATAAAACAGTCTTTCAAAGCTATTTAGACTGGTTGATTAATAGTTCAGAGCATGATTACAAACTCAGTTATTCCTTTTCCATATACAGCAAATATGCAGCAGACAACTTTGAAAATATCTACTCGAGATATGGAAAATCTCTAGAAATGAAAGAATAATTACTGAAAAAAAAGTTGAAAACATTGTGGTAAAAGAAGAAATTGCTTGTTTTGAGCAATTTCTACTTTTGTCACAATGTTTTTCTATAGTCGTTTGCAGCAGATGCGTCAGAATGCATCTATAGGTAGGAAAGGGTTATTTGCATATCTGGACTACACTGGTTGCACATGTCTAATTAATTGGATGTTAAGGCTGTTTTCAACACTTTTTCAGTTATATTACTGTGGCCAGTTCATCTTACCATGTGTTTCCTGGCTTTCTCACACTTGTACTCCACACATTCTTCCAAGGCAACTCAACTAGTTACTTTTTAGATATTTTTGTTGCTTAGCCCAGGTTCGAACACACGACCCCTTGCACATGTCCAAAGGTCCATTTACGCGCATAGCCCGCTATGGTAGGATAACAATAATAAATTACCTCCACCTGCATTTTAAGGAATGGTTTTGTGTTTGGTAAACAAAAGTGTTCCAAAGAACAGGAAGTTTAATAAAAAGTGATAAAATGGTCAGTCAAAAAAGTGACTAGGGAATAACAAAAACAAGAGCATCGCAAGCGAATGCCAACATTCATCTGCTTGTCGAAAAAGGGGCTTCTCTGAATAATTATTAAAGCCAGAGTTATGTGAATTTGTATAGACATGCATATTGTTCCTAGGATCATGCGTACCAAGTTTCAGTTTTGTGACAACAATGCCAAGTGTATCACAACACTCAGACTTTTTTTCTTCGAAAAACAGACAAGCTAACAATCTGCATGAATAATGGTTTTTGAGCTCAACACGTCTTTCGATAACCAGACAAGCTAACAATCTGCATGAATAATGTTTTTTCAGCTCAACACATCCTTCGAAAAACAGACAAGCTAACAATATGCATGAATAATGGTTTTTCAGTTCAACACGTTCGGAGGTCGCAATCTACCAGGATACATTGTGTACCAAGTTTGAAGTTAACATATTGGAAAATAAATACAAACATTTATGAACATCTAACTTAAACGGATATAAAATACATACAACATGTTACATGAATAACTATTATGCACCAACTTCATTGTGAGATATGTATTTGGTTAAAAATAAGAATCATTATAAACCTTTCTTCAAAGTTCTTGCTGTCTTGCCAGACTGTAGATAACATGTGGCACACTTTGAAATCTATAGCTAGTTAAATAAACTTTCTTTTCAAACAATTATTTCCATTCTTTAAATCAGTTTAGTGACCAATATAGTAAAAAGAGGCAATTGATTAATATGACTAAGAAACATTTCATCAATAATATTTTCACATGACTAAAAATCAGAAAACATTTTTATTAAATAATCTGTACCAAATGAGTAGTGCTAAAATACTGATCTAGACTGGACTAATCAAGAAAACTTGTTGACAATAGTTTTGGACACATCACACAAAAACCAATGCTTGGTAGGTTTCAACAATACAATTATTATCAAATCGCGTACATTATTATCCCTTTCCCACATGTAGACACTTTCAGACAACTCTGCAACAGATGATTTATGAAAACATTGTTACCATAGAAAAAAATGCTTATGATGATCATGTGACCCTTTGTCACAATGATTTTAAATTAATTAATTTTTTTTTGTCATTTTAATTTATATACAACGGACATTTGGAAAGTTTTGAGACAACATCCATTTAATAATGCTCTACACAAATAAGAAAGAAAGTCAAAAAGTCATGGTGAAGGTCATCCAAAGACAATGATGATATTTAATTGTAAAAGATCACACTAAGGTCATGGTCACATGTTTATAAATCAATGTACAGTGATTATCAATCGAAAGGAACTGAGCTCTCATGTATATCTAGCTACTGTATAAGTTTGGTAAACATCGGATAATAAATGAAGACTATCGTGTTCACAAGAAATTGTGGACAGACGACGGACGAACGGCGATCACAAAAGCTCACCCTTGTCACTATGTGACAGGTGAGTTAAAACAAAGATAGTCTCAAAACTTTCCGAACATCACTCATACATGTAGTTTCCAAATGTTTTACTTTCTGTTTTCACAGTTGTCTGCTGCAGATTTGTTGTATGTGGGAAAGGGTTGTTTTAGTTTTTTGTAAGTACTATTTTATACAAAGGTTTACAGGATGCTTTTGCAAGTAAATGGTATACATGAATAGGTCTATGTTATATCAACTTATTTCACTAAGTCCAAAAGTTTACTTTTCTCAAAATGTTAAGTACTCTATCCATAAATATTTTATCCATTTTAAAATGCTTCATCTTGGGAAAAGTATTTTGTTAAATTCAATCATAATTACTTTCTTTCAACTTTCAATTTTTTTGGCAATACTGATTTTTGTTGTGATAATATTATACCATTTCAAGACTTGTTTAAGCTATCAACCTCTGATCAAATAAATTAAAATCAGAAAATGACCACAAATAGAATGTAGAGGAAAAAGAGATAATGATTGTTACAGGCAATATTTCCTTTACCAGGAAAGTTTTTAAAAATCTTTAAACCTTTACCTGATATGATGTCTTCCTATATTCAAATTGGAAACAAGTTATTAACCCTTTCCCTCATACGACAATTCTGCAGCAGACGACTTTGAACGTATTTTGTAAAAAATAAAGAAAATCTCCATAATTGAATGGATAACCTATGACAAAAGTGGAAAACATTGTGGCAAAAGGAGAAATTGCACGTTTTGTGCAATTTCTTCTTTCGTCACTATGTTTTGAAAAAGCTGTCTGCTGCAGAGGCGTCAGAAAGCGTCTATATGAGGGAAAGGGATAAAACATGAAAACCCGGAAAATGAATAACTTGCTCATATCGAGGAATTTTGCCTTTTCTTTAAACATTTTCTTGGCTGCTGCAGAGTAGAGGCAACCAAAGTTGTCTGTATGAGAAAAAGGGTTAACATGTTTCTCAAGAGCAAGATCTCTGAGAGAAATGGTGAACAATTAACCCTTTCCCACTTGAAGACTTATCTGTGGCAGACTTTTATAAAACGTTGTGGCAAAAGGATAAACTGCTTACCATGAGCAATTCATCCTTTTTTTTAACAATATTTCCAATTTTATTGAACACTTATTTTCCCAAAATACTTACAAAGTTGTATGCTGCAGATTTGTTGAATGTAGGAAAGGTTAAAAGTCCACAACATAAAAGCTATTGAGTAGTTAGATGTCCAGGAGTGTTGGTAGGACCACATGTCACCTGTCAATAGCCAGTAACTAACCCAAAGTAAAAGTGTGATGGACATACAAACATACAGACAAGACAGACAGAAGATTAAAAGGTGATCCCTAAGTGCCACATTACACAAGTACCTCCATATACGTTATGTTATACATATCTTGCAAGATACTGGTATTGAAACTTCAAAAACTCTTCCGCTGAACACAATCATTACTGGCATTTCTTTTTTAACCCTTTCCCTCATACAACAATTCTGCAGCAGACGACTTTGAACGTATTTTGTCAAAACATAGAAAATCTCCATAACTGAATGGATAAACCATGACACAAAGTGGAAAACATTGTGGCAAAAGGAGAAATTGCACGTTTTGTGCAATTTCTTCTTTTGTCACTATGTTTTCAAAAAGCCGTCTGCTGCAGAGGCATCAGAAAGCGTCTATATGAGGGAAAGGGTTAACTAAGTACTAATATCAAATCTTTCCAACTTGTTGATGTAACTGCAGCAGACAAGTTTTGAAGACATTGTGTCAAAAGGAGAAATTGTTCATTTTCAGCAATTTCACCTTTTGTCACATTGTTTTCAAATATTTAAGTTTTTATCTCCTGAGATTTTCCATACTTTTGCCTAGCTATTTTCAAAGACATCTTTTGCAGATTTTGTGTAAACTGGAATCGTAAATTGATGCCCCTAGGAACAGATCTCTCCCATTTAGCCTGCTGATCAGTGCAAACAAATCTGCATAATTTGCTTCACAACTGCATGTACAACTTTTCAAAAACCTTTATTAACCCTTTCCCTCATATAGACACTTTCTGACACCTCTGCAGCAGACGCCTTTTGACGACATTGTGACAAAAGGACAAACTGCTCAAAATGAGCAATTTCTCCTTTTGCTGCACTGTGTTCAACCTTCTCAATACTTAAACTCTCATTTATTAAGGTTTTTCATGTTTTGGGCCAAAATGTTTTCAAAGTAGTCTTCTGCGAATTTGATCTATGTTGAAAAGGTTCATTCATTGATGGCACATTTGTATAATTAAATCCTAACTAATAACAGTTGACTAAACTGACAACTACAATATCATAACTTTATCTAATTTGAGAGCTAACCTACTGTCATATATGCTTTTTCAAGATACTTCAATGGAGATGGGTTCAAATGGAATGGGACAACCTTTAACGGCAATGGAGACAGGTTCAAATGAAATGGGACAACCTTTAACGGCAATGGAGACAGGTTCAAATGGAATGGGATGATCTTTAACGCCAATGGAGACAGGTTTAGATGGAATGGGACAACCTTTAACCGCAATGGAGACAGGTTCAAATGGAATGGGGCGACATTTAACTGCAATGGAGACAAGCTCAAATGGAATGGGCTGACCTTCAGATCTAAATGTAGGAATTCTGTGAGAACAGGGAAAACATTTGGGAATTCCAGCTCTCTGAGTAAGAATCACAATCAATGTAAAATGAATGAGATGATTGATCATTATAAGCAATGTCTTGGAATGTAAGATGCTGAAATATTTATCAAGTATTAATTTTTTATTTATATTTTTTGGTAAATCTGAATGAGCCCGGTCTTTCTCCTTTCCCATATATGACAAATCTGCAGTATACGACTTTGAAAACATCTGCGTAAAGATATCTCAAAACATGAAAGTAGAATTATATTGGATAAAGTGGAAAACATTGTTGCAAAATGAGAAATTGCTTATTATGAGACATGTGTAACAGGATGCGTCTTCAATTGGGAAAGGTTAAAGTACCTTAACACATGTTTTATTCGTGTTAGATTAATTTTGCTTATATTCTTAAATTAATTTCCGTGCCAATTCATAATCATCTTGAATAATGTCGTAGATTTTTAGACATCGGAAAATATGCAACTTTAAAAGTATGTTATAATTGTACATTAACGGACTTAACCCTTTACCTCATCTAGACGCTTTCTGTCACATCTTCAGCAGACAGCTTTTTGAAAACATAGTGAAAAAATGAGCAATTTCTCCATATAATAGGTTATCCATTCAAGTTTTAGAGATTTTCCATTTTTTTCAAAATATGGTTAAAGTCGTCTGCTGCAGAATTGTTGTATGAGGGAAAGGGTTAACTGATTAAACTGCATTCTTACTTAAGTGTGGACAACTTAGTACACATTACAAAAGAGTTTTTCACACATAGCCTCTTGTTAATAAGGTTGTTTTAACAATTTAGCTCGTTAATGCCTGTAATAGTACCAAATGAAATTACTTTGTTAATATTGTGGCTATTTCATACCCGACGTTGGTTAGTGATACCAGATAAGTATCACAAATTACGTTTTCATTGACTGTGCGTTCTACCATTTACGGAAAAGATGTCATGAATTAAAAAAAAATTGTGAACAAAAGTGCTAAATTTTGACCTCACAAATTCAAAGTGTTTTACAGTAGTTCATTCTAATAAAATCTAAATTACAACATGAAAATACTATAAACATTTTCCTTTCAATAGGTTCTATAAAAAGTAATATGTAAGGTAATTTGAAGAAGTGATCTTTCGATGTACAATTGTGTATAAAACATCTTCATGCATTTCAGATGAGCATACATGTTCAACAAAAAATTGGCATATTTGTTTCTTTAACCCTTTCCCATGTAAAACAAATCTACAGCAGATGTCTTTGAAATCACATCTTGAGAAGACTATTGAACATCTTTATTAATGAAAGAATATTTACTACATAATTATATTCGAAAACATTGTGGCAAATGGAGAAATTGCTCATGATGAGCAATTCCTCCTTTTGCCACAATGTTTTCAAAAGTTGACTGCTGCAGAGGCGTCAAATGAGTCTACAAGTGGGAAAGGGTTAATTGAATAGTACTGTACCACCATGTAACAATATAAAAAATCATCAAAGACCAATCACAAGATGGTAAATCTAAAATAAAATCATCAAAGACCAATCACAAGATGGTAAATCTAAAATAAAATCATCTGTTAACACTTTCTGTTAACACTTTCCCAAATACAAACAAATCTGCAGAAGACGATTTCAAAAATGTTTTGGCTAAAATGTGAGAACTCTCGATAAATGAGAGTAATTATTGAAAATAAATGAGGCAAAAGAAAAAATATCACATCATGAGCAATTAAACAATTTGCCACAATGTTTTCATAAGTTATCTACTGTAGATGCTTTAACCCTTTCCCTCATATAGACGCTTTCTGACGCCTCTGCTGAAGACAGCTTTTTGAAAACATAGTGACAAAAGAAGAAATTGCACAAAACGTGCAATTTCTCCTTTTGCCACAATGTTTTCCACTTTTTGTCATAGGTTATCCATAATTGAATGGAGATTTTCTATGTTTTGACAAAATACGTTCAAAGTCGTCTGCTGCAGAATTGTCGTGTGAGCGAAAGCTTAACCCTTTCCCTCATACAACAATTCTGCAGCAGACGACTTTCAACATATTTTGTCAAAAAATAGAAAATCTCTATAATTGAATGGATAACCTATGACTAAAAGTGGAAAACATTGTGGCAAAAGAAGAAATTGCTCATTTTGAGCAATTTCTTCTTTTGTCACTATGTTTTCCAAAGAGCCGTCTGCTGCAGAGGCGTCAGAAAGCGTCTATATGAGGGAAAGGGTTAACTATACTTTGATATCACAAAAGGTCCTTTGCAGTCAGCAATAAATATGTAAAATCCATCTGGCTAGATTCTGACAAGAACATTAATCAAAGGAACATGACTGTGTCATCTGCCAATTAACCAAGCAGGTTAACTCTATTCCACTCTGCATTAGACAACTTTAAAAACATTTATACAAAACTATAGAATATCTCTATGAATGTGGGTATTATTATTGATTTAAGTTGAAAGCACTGTGGCAAAATGAGAAATTATTCATAATGAGCATTTTCTTCTATTATTACAATTTTAAAAAATCATCTGCTGCAAATGCGCCAAAGGCTTTTGCAAATACAGTATGACTAATGGACGGACAGACAAATACGTCATATATGTCAACCTGCCAAGAATGGCAACATAAATATCTATGAAGAGTGGCATACACATTATATTTGCCCCTTTTTAAAAAACAAAAACCAATGACCTGTTCTTATAATCCAACAAATTTGCAATAAAGAAATGAAAATATAAAAAGTTTACATAATTTAAAACAAGAGCGCCAAATGTCACAAAATACGCCCGTCCTGTTTTTTTGAGACCAATTAAGTATAGTGATAATTGGTTGTACATCAGGCAAATTTTGAGAGCAGACACTGTTAGTACAGTTTTGGCCATTTCGAGGGACATAAGTGTGTAGTGACTAAGATAACGTGGTAAGTTATCAAACTTGTCCAAGATATTATGCCAATACACATTCTGACAAAATTTGGTGATGATTGGACAAAGGCTTCTAAAGTTATTGAGCTGACAAGACTAATTTTAGGTAATTTCTATAATTAAAGGGCAATAACTCTCTATCGACTACAGCGATATGGCTAGTTATCGAACTTGTCCGAGATATTATGCCAATACATATTCTGACTAAATTGTGTGATGATTAGACAAAGGCTTCTAAAGTTATTGAGCTGACAAGACCAATTTTAGGTAATTTCTTTAATAAAAGGGCGATAACTCTTGACTGACTAAAGCGATATGGCTAGTTATCAAACTTGTCTGAGATATTATGCCAATACACATTCTGACTAAATTTGGTGATGATTGGACAAAGGCTTCTAAAGTTATTGAGCTGACAAGACCAATTTTGGGTAATTTCTATAATTAAAGGGCGATAACTCTCGATTGACTAAAGCGATATGGCTAGTTATCAAACTTGTCCGAGATATTATCCCAATACACATTCTGACCAAATTTGGTGATGATTGGACAAAGGCTTCTAAAGTTATTGAGCTGACAACATACTGGACGCCGCCCGCCCGCCCGACCGTACGCCGCAGGTAAAACTATAATACGATCCGTTTTTTTCAAAACGGGCGTATAAAAAGTTAAAAGACATTGTGGAAAAAATGAAATTGCTCATTCTGATAAATTTCCCCTTTTAGTCACAATGTTTTTTGAAACGCATCTGCTGCAAATTTATCAAAATTTGTCTGCATGAGGGAAAGCATCAATGTCAGTTTATTACCTTGAACTAAGAATAATATATCAAAAGTCTTTTGAATGGAAAAGTATATGATTTCACAGAAGTTAAATCTGACACTTTTATAAAAACAGTCGATACCCAATTAATAAAAATATTTTCATAAAAATTACTTTCCACACAAATAAAAGTGTATGTATCCTTTTCCAACATGCAACAAATTTGGAGTTTTCGTAGATGACAACATTTGCCACAATATATTGAACTCTTTTCATTAATTATACTTACATTTATAGAGATTAACACATATTTTAGTCATGAAAGTGGGAACGGGTTAAAGATACCTTTCAATGCCGTAGATGTTAAACATACGTACTATCCTTTCTAAAATAATTACAATATTAGCTTCGATATATCTTTGTGTCTGGTATTTATATATAAAATATGTAGAATGTATATAAATTAACATAATTACATACAAAAAATAAATGTACATGTATTAATTAAAAATTAACCTAATACAGACACATTTGTCTTAACCTTTTCCCTCATACAGACACATCTGCCGCAGACGACTTTTAAAAACATTGTGACAAAAGAAGAAATTGATCAAAACAAGCAATTACTCCTTTTTTCACAATGTTTTCCACTTTTAGTTATAGGTTATCCATTCAATTATAAGAGATTTTCTATTTTTTGACAAAATATGTTCAAAGTCGTCTGCTGCAGAATTGTTGTATGAGGAAAAGGGTTATTACTATTCTGTTGCAGCTTCATGAGAATATGTCTGCATATGGGAAAGAGTTATGACAGAAAAGATCTCCGAAGGAATTGCTCACTACAAGCCTCAATGGTTTAACAAGTGTTCTGTTTCCGTCATCATAAAACACGTTTTAACATAAAACATTGTATGTAGATTGAAAAGTTATAAAATTAATTACATATATATAATATATATTAAGGTTCATCCCATATAGTTGTATATGTACAATATATGGTTTGGTTTTAGGACAGTAAAGCCCCTATTGCCCTTACTCTGATTCATATTCAGCTTAACCCTTTTCCTCATACGACAATTCTGCGGCACGACTTTGAACATATTTTGTCAAAAAATAGAAAATCTCTATAATTGAATGGATAACCTATGACTTAAAGTGGAAAACATTGTGGCAAAAGGAGAAATTGCTTGTTTTGAGCAATTTTTTCTCTTGTCACTATGTTTTCAAAAAGCCGTCTGCTGCAGATGCGTCAGAAAGCGTCTATATGAGGGAAAGGGTTAACATATGGAAGCATTGTTTTAGTGGTTATACCCTCATTCATGAAGAATTTCTGTGTTTTGCCCTAGATGTTTTCAAAGTCGTCTGCTGCAGATTTATTGTATGCGGGAAAGGGTTTAAAGTCAACTTTAGAAAACTTCAACTTTATCCTTTCCCACATACAAAAAATATACAGCAGACAACTTAAACAGAAGAAAAATCTCTTAAATTGAAAAGGCTAATATTTTATTAAGAGTTGAAAACATTGTGTCAAAATGCGAAATTGTTCATTATGAGCAATTTTTCTTTTGCCACAAAGTTTTTAAAAGTTGTTTGCCGCAGAGGCATCAGAAATAGTCTGTATGAGGTAAAGGATTGAAGGCCAACTTAAGAGAAAAGGTTTTGGAGGTAAAAAAGAGAACTTTTCTCCTGTTCATGTCATGGATTAAAGGCCAATTTTAGAAAAAAGGTTTTGGAGGTAAAAAAGAGAACTCTTCTCCTGTTCATGTCATGGATTTTTCTTTATCTCACTGCAGAAACACTATAACTTTTTATAATTTCAATTTAAAGAGATTTTCCGTATGTTTGCTACATATTTTCAAAGTCATCTGCTGTACATTTGTTACATTAGGGAAAGTGTTTAACACTTTTTTGCACTTTTAGTCATAGGTTATCCATTTAATTATGGAAATTTTCTATTTTTTGACAAAATATGTTCAAAGTCGTTTGCTGCAGAATTGTCGTATGAGGGAAAGGGTTAAGCAAAGCTTCATTATTCAATTTAAAATGTTTTCTATTCACTTTCCCACCTATGTAATACCTGCAGCAGACAATTGTGAGAACATCTAGACAACAAAATGAAAAATCTCTATATGAAAGTATAATTAATACAAGAGGGCCAAGATGGCCCTAAATCGATCACCTGAATGATAGTAAATTAGAAGCAAATATTTAACTGCAAATATCTGCGAAAATTTGACACTGTTAAAGAAATAGTTTATCAGTATAAGCCATTTGTATATTGAAAACTAACAAGAACTTTTATAAGAATGGAAAGAGGACCAAGAAAGGAACATTCCTGTTAATTAAGTTGAAATTGGTTGAGTGGAGTTGTCATTAATTTTGTAGCTAAAAGTTCAATTTACCCCTTTTGTGATGACGCCTGGTTGCTATGATTTTGTAACCAATCAATACGGCTTGAACAAATTAAGTAGAGGATCAATGAAGTAAGATTCCTATTCAATTTTCTTAATATCAGACAAGGACTTTCAAAACAAGAGGGCCATGATGGCCCTGGATCGCTCACCTTAATTATACAATGTACTGCAATGCAAAACACATCAAGACAATTATTCTGAATGCAACCTCCACAGTGTTAACAATACTTTCCTTCATTTGGCCTAGTGATCTATATTTTTTACCTGCTATGACCCATATTCCAACATGGACTAGATATCATCAAGACAACATTCTGACTAAGTTTCAACTTGCTCAAAGTAAAAATGCGGCCTCCGGAGTTTGAACAATATTTTCCTTTATTGACCTAGTTTCTGATCCAATATGACCCTTATTTGAACTTGACCTAGATATAATTCAGACAAACATTCTGACCAAATTTCAAGCTGCTGAAGCAAACAATGCGGCATCCAAAGTGTTCACAAGATTTTCCTTCAATTTGATCTAGTGACCTAGTTTTTGATCCAGCATGACCCATATTCAAACTTGGCCTACATATCATCAAGAAAAACATTCTGATAAAGTTTTATCATGCTGAAATTAAAAATGCAGTATCCAGAGTGTTAACATGATTACCCTTCAATTTGGTCTAGTGACCTAGTTTTTAACCCGGCATAACCCATATCCGAACTTGGCCTAGATATCATTTATACAAACATTCTGACCAAATTTCAAATTGCTGAAGCAAAAAATGCAGCTTTTACAGAGTTAACAAGATTTTCCCTCAATTTGGCCTAGTGACCTAGTTTCTGATCCAATATGACCCATATTTGAACTTGAACTAGATATCTTTAAGACAAACATTTTGACAAAATTTCAAGCTGCTGAAGCAAAAAATGCGGCATCCAAAGTGTAAAAAAGATTTTCTTTCAATTTGGGCTAGTGACCTAGTTTTTGACCCGACATGACCCATATTCGAACTTGGCCTAGATATCATTCAGCTCAATATTCTGAACAAATTTCAAGCCGCTGAAGCAAAACATGCGGCTTCTACAGAGTTAACAAGATTTTCCCTCAATTTGGCCTGGTGACCTAGTTTTTGACCCGGCATAACCCATATTCGAACTTGACCTAGATATTTTTAAGACAAACATTTTGACAAAATTTCAAACTGCTGAAGCAAAAATTGCGGCCTCTGGAGTGTTAACAAGATTTTCCTTCAATTTGACCTAGTGACCTACTTTTTGACCCAACGTGACCCATGTTCGAACTTGACCTACATATCATCAAGACAAACATTCTGATAAAGTTTCAATATGCTCAAGTTGAAAATGTGGCCTCCAGAGTGTTAACAAGATTTTCCTTCAATTCGACCTAGTGACCTAGTTTTTGACCTCATATCGCCCAGTTTCGAACTTGTCCAAGATTTTATGGAGATAAACGTTCTGATAAACTTTCATGAAGATTGGATGCAAAATGTAGCCCGTAGAGTGTTAACAAGCTCAAATGTTGACGATGGACGCCGGACGGACGCCGGACAAAATGTGATCACAATAGCTCACCTTGCACTTCGTGCATAGGTGAGCTAAAAATGGAATTTCCAAATTTTGTCATATTGCCCCTTTTCTGATGCCTCCTGACTGCCATGTTTTTCAACGCATCAGTATGCCTTGAACAATATTTTGTAGAGGCCTACCCAAGGGACATTTCTACCAAATTATATTTGGACATTTTGCCCCCTTTCTGATGCCGCAGCAACCCAAGTTCTCAATGCAATTTAAATCTTTGAACATTCCTGTGAAGTTTGGTTGAAATTGGTCCAGTGGTTAAGGAGGAGATGATGTTTAAAATTAAAAGTTAGCAACAGACAGACGACTGACAGAGAGTGATCAGAATAGATCACCTTGAGCCTCTCGCTGAGGTGATCTAAAAATAGGGCTGAAAATATTGTGACAAATGCCTCTACATGAGGGAAAGCTGTTTAATTAACCCTTTCCCACTTATAGATGCGTTCTGATGCATCCTCAGCTGCGACTTTTGAGCAAAGGACATCTTTTATGGTGATTATTCAGGTTTTTGCCACTATGTTTTCCAAGTTGTCTGCTGCAGATTTGTTGTATGTGGGAAAGGGTAAAGACAATTTTTGAAAATGCTGTGGAAAATGGAGAAATTGCTTAACCCTTTCCCTCATATAGACGCTTTCTGACGCCTCTGCAGCAGACGTGCAATTTCTCCTTTTGTCACAATGTTTTCCACTTTTAGTCATAGGTTATCCATTCAATTATAGAGATATTCCATTATTTGACAAAATATGTTTAAAGTCGTCTGCTGCAGAATTGTCGTATGAGGGAAAGGGTTAAAACAATGAATTTCTTCTTTTCCCACAACGTTTTAAACTTTGTATCAAAATAATACTTAAAATTATCCAGATAATACAAACGTTCTCTAAATTTGCATTCAAAGAAAACTACTTCAACATTGAAATATCTTGTAAAAAGGTTAATCAACTTTCTTCCGTCCATTTCTAACTGGTTTCTGACTGGCCACACCATTTGTAGAAGTACCCTGGTGAAGATCCGCCGCGATCAGGTACTTGTGTGATAACTCAAAATACGCTGTGAAATGGTAACCCATACTCGCATACGCAATCATGTATTCAAACACGGAAAAGATGCTGAAAGCTGAAAAAGAAATAAACAAAAGTGAGTAGATATTGAGAACTTATTGAAATCTTTATCATTTTATTTTCATGTTTTTTTTAGTCTCCATGAAAACATCTGAGGGAAAAAAATAGAAATTATTGCTGGAAAAGGAGAAATATCTCTTCGTGAACAGTTTCTCTCATTTCAATCAGTGTGTTTTAATGCATCTGAACCAGACAACTTTTGAAAACATTGTAAGAAATGAGCAATTTCTGCTTTTTTGCCGCAATGTTTTCAATAATTATTCTTATATTCATACATATTTTCCATGTTTTCTTGATGTTTTCGAAGTCCTCTGTTGCAGATTGGTTGTATGTGAGAAAGGGTTAAGCATGGAAAATCTACATGATTGTACACAATTGAAATAAAGTGAAATCATTGTGAGATGAGAATTTAATCATTATGTACAAGCCCTCTTTTTAAAACAATGTTTTTATTCTTTATTACGTCACCTTTTTCAGATGCATTTGTAGACCATAGATCTATGAAATAAACAATCTGCTAACATAGCTCATCTTAGTCTGACTTAAGGAATATAACCCTTTCCCACATATAGATGCTTTCTAACGCCTTTGCAGCAGACAACTTTTGAAAACAATGTGACAAAAGAAGAAATTGCTCAAAACTAGCAATTTCTCCTTTTGCCACAATGTTTTCAACTTTTTTCAGTAATTGTACCTTCATTTATGGGGATTTTCCATGTTTTTGCCTAGATGTTTTCAAAGTCGTCTGCTATAGATTTGTTGTATGTGGGAAAGGGTTAAGTAACCAACAACTACATCATGTGATGATTTCACCTTTTAATGAACTGATCTTTTACTTGTGTTTGTAATAAATATTAGTTATTTATGATAACTATCAATTATTCATTGGACATAAATCCTTTCTCACATACACAGAATCTGCAGCACATTGGTTGAATCCATCTTCAGGAATTTAAAAAAACCTTTTAAAGTCTTTATTATAGTTGTAGTTTTAGAACGGAGTAGAAAACATTTTAGGAAAAGGAGAAATTTCGCATTATGAGCAATTTCTCATATCCCAAGGATGTTTTCAAAAGTTGTGAGCAGAAAACACATCAAATGCATGGGGAAAAGGAATAAAATCTATATTAACCTTTTCTCCGATATATTAATCGAACCACTTGAAATACTTTTTAACACCATATTTAACCCCTTTCCCTCATACAACAACTCTGCAGCAGACGACTTTGAACATATTTTGTCATAACATAGAAAATTTCTATAATTGGAATGGATAACCTATGACTAAAAGTGGAAAACATTGTGGCAAAAGGAGAAATTGCACGTTTTGTGCAATTTCTTCTTTTGTCACTATGTTTTCAAAAAGCCGTCTGCTGCAAAGGCGTCAGAAAGCGTCTATATGAGGTAAAGGGTTAATAGTTACAGAGGTCTATTTATTACACTAAGTACATTTGTACTTATACCTAGCTCTGGAACGCCAATAATTTTATCATCAGTTAAATCTATACATAGACTCTGTATTATTGGCAAACTTAAATAATTAATTACCAATATATAAATGGGCCAGGTTAAGAACAAGGCCCGTGAGAAATATTTTGTTAACCCAGTTACCCTTTCCAACATATAGACACATTTAAATGCATATGCAGCAAATGAATTTTGAAAAAATTGGTGAAAAAAGGAGTAATTTATTATAATGAGAAATTTCTCCTTTTGAAACAATGTTTTCATCTCTATTAAAAAATAAACTTTCATATAAAGAGAGTCTCCATAATTATGCCTAAATGTTTAAATAGTTGTGTGGTGCAGATTTGTTGTGGGAAAGGGTAAATATTTACGAATTACGATTGTAATATATGTAGGGGCTACCTTATAAGCTTTGTGTAGAAAGATGTATGTAGTCCTTTCAACTGACTATTGGATCATATAGGATCGATACAAGTGATGCTGGTCAAAATCAATGTTATTAATCTTAAGAAGGAATGGTGGACTGGTGGTGGTGCTTGGGGTTTGAACTCACTTCCACAGTTAAGAGAGCTCACTATACATGATATACATGTATTAAAGATAGAAAAAGAGCGAAGTAGCTCTGTTACTGTAAGAAAAATGATGCTTTTCTTTATAGTTATGACAATAGACCTAGATATTAACCCTTTCCAATTTGCATTAAGACACATCTGTAGCAGACAACTTTCAACATTTAACCCTTTCCTACCTGCAGACCCACTCTGTAAAATAAGATGCAATTGTAAGATCTTAAGGATATGCACATCTCCTGTTGGTAAAGAAGCTTCATGTAAAATGTTATTGAATTCCACCCAGTGGTTTGTAAGAAATAGGCCGGACAAAATATGGCTTCCGACCGACAGCCCCGACACAGTAACTTTTTTCTGGGTTTTGTCACAATGTTTTCAAAGTTGTCTGCTGCAGAAATGCTGTATGTGGGAAAGGGTTAAAGAGATTTACATTATTTAGTCATAGAAGTTTTCAGAGGAATCTGCTGCAGATTTGTTGTAGGTGGAGAACGGATGAAGACTAGTTAACCGGTCTTTTTTCTACAATATCTAATTATTAGCTCATAAACCGTATGTTGTGGTAAATTGTCTCAGTGAGATATCATTTTAAGTATGCACAATAAAGAGTTTCAAGGTCATGTAAATAACTTAGATATGCAGTTGTAGCAGTCAACTTTCGAAAACCTTGCAGCTAAAGGAGAAACTGGTCACAATGAGCATTTCTACTGTTTCAAAAATGTTTTCATCTCTGTCCATTGAATATATATTCATATATAGAATATAAAACGTGCAATTTCTCCTTTTGCCACAATGTTTTACACTTTTTGTCATAGGTTATCCATTCAATTATGGAGATTTTCTATGTTTTGACAAAATATGTTCAAAGTCGTCTGCTGCAGAATTGTTGTATGAGGGAAAGGGTTAAGCCTTATGTTGTGGTAAATTGTCTCAGTGAGATATTATTTTAAGTATGCACAATAAAGACTTTCAAGGTCATGTAAATAACTTGGATATGCAGTTGTAGCAGACAACTTTCGAAAATATTCCAGCAAAAGGAGAAACTAGTCATAATGAGCATTTCTACTTTTTCAAAAATGTTTTCATCTCTGTCCATTGAATATATATTCATATATAGATTTTCCACATATTTATATTGATGTTTACAAAGTCATTTATTGCAGAAAAAGAATTGTTGCAGATTAATCCTATTTTGAAAAGGATTAGGAAACATCAAATCCCTCCCATCTCCAGAAACCCTGGTAGAGAATATGAATCTTACCTCCTGGTATACAGTAAAACCTGTGACGGACGAAAAATATGAGGAGTCCGACCGTAGACAAAACGTTCCAGGCAAACATTACCCGCTTCCAGAAATACGACCTTTTTTCCTGTAGATAGAAATGATTACATGATAATTGTCAATACTCAGGTCAAAATAAGGAAGGGTATACAGCTGTTTTCCCAACAATATCTCTTTTATTAATCAACCAAACCCTTTAACCCTTTCCCTCAAAAGACAATTATGCAGCAGGTGACTTTGAACATATTTGTCAAAAAATAGAATGATTCTTAGTTCCTCTGGCTGCAGTGATTTTTGAAGTAATATATGTTTTGAAACAAAAGCGCCGCGTGGCTAACACAAACACTCTTCCGGTTTTTCCTAAGTTGAAAAAGGGGCATAACTGAATAATTATTAAAGTCAGAGTTATGTTACTTGATATAGACATGCATGATATAGTTCCTAGAAACATGTGTACATACCAAGTTTCATTTGAAAATGTTGAACAGTTTTGAGTTATGAGGTAAGGTTATAAAGTTTTGTGACGACGGCGAAACCAAGGGTATAACAATAGCCCAACTTTTTTCCTTCGAAGATGATTAAGAACATAAGGATCAATAATTCTTACCATAAACCCATGGAAAGGAACGATTCACGAACAGAATAGCTGACCTACATATGTTTGAGTACAGCAGTCCAACTAATGCATGCGCTATTCAAAGGTCAATTCATTCTCACAATGCATCTTGTTATATAACTTATATACAGTTTAAAAGGGGAACAAAATATCTGGCAATATATTAAATTATTAACACTTTCCCACATACATCCAAACTGCAACAGAAGACATTGAAATATCTAGACAATAATATGGAAAATCTCTATGGAATTGCTCGTTTTGAGCAAATATTTCATTTTTAACAATGTTTTCAAAAGTTGTCTGCTGCAGAGGCGTAAGAAAGTGTCTATATGTGGGAAAGGGCTAATTATTTTTTCTGTTTGTGCATGTTTTTGTTCCTCTAATTCAGAAATCAATACCTACCCTTTCAGTCATGGGTTCGTATTTCGACCATCTAAATAGAATTGTTGCAAACAGCATGTACGCAATTGAGGAAACCATAAAACATACAAATAGTTTTTCATGGAGAGCTGAAATACAAGCAAAACAATTAACATGGTTGGTTTTTTGGTGTTTAACGCTGCTTTCAGCAATTTTTTCAGTTATTTCACTGCATTTCCTGGGTAAGTTACCAGTACTACTGGTCCATTTATCTTGACACCAGCCAGTCAGTCGTAATCGTAACCCAGCAACCCTGAGCGCTAATACAATTATTTTCAATTTCTTTTAATATGAAGGGAGCTTAAAATTGATTCAACGCTTTTTTCATTAATACAGACAATACATGTATTTGATAACCTGACTTTTGAAATTTATTGTGAGAAAATGAGAAATTGCTCATCATAGGATGGTTCTGTCTTTTCCTTGAGTATTTTCTAGTCAATCTTCAATTCATACAAACACTTGTCTAGATTTTTCTATTTTCTAGAACTTAGAAGGGAAATTGAAACAGACAACTATCGTCTGTATGAGGGAAAGGGTTACGTATATTTAGCTAACAAGACCATAAGGAATTGTTACCATTGTTCATAACACTTGCAGTAAAATCATATTTTATTTAGCAATTTGTTTTCAAACACAGACTTTTTTTTGAAGACAAATAGCTTGGTTGCAATGACTTTCGTTTCTTTCTTTGTTCAAATGGTGCTGAGCCCCAGTAGCTCATTCGGTAGTGACGCAATCCAGGGGTTGTGAGTTCGAACCCCAGCTTGACCAACATTCTTTTTGACTTGACTAAAGTCACTGTGACAAGCGTCAATCGTCTTCCACCAATGGGCTTAAAATCTATGTGGAAAAGCAGCCAGTTGCTTGGAAAGAGGGTTGTGTAGAGTACTGGTGTGATAAAGACAGGAAATACATGAGTAACTGGCTACCGTGATATGGCTGAAAAATTGTTGAAAACAGCATTAAACCCCAATCAGTCACTTGTCCAGATGGCGATTACATTTCAACAGTATTTCAGCTATATCAAGGAGATTCCAGGTAAATTTACCACTTCTTTTGATACTATTTACTCTGACACTGGTACATCAGTGGTAATGCTAACCCCCTTACCATTGGTGTCCTGGTGCGAAGTAATTCCTACCATTTATAAAGTCATGTAATGATTGAACATGGTCAATCGTCTGAAAGAATATACCCCATGACAGTGTTAATTACTTTGAACCGTTAATTTAACCGATAATTTAACCCTTTCTCAATTATGACAAATCTGCAGCAGCTGACTAAGAATAATATCGAAATGCTTTATAAATGAAAGTACAATTATCGAAACAAGAGGGCCGTGATGGCCATGGATTGTTCACCTGAGTTTTGCAATATGATTGGTCATGTCAACCACAATAACTCGTTTTTGGGCTAGGTACCTAAAAACAAGAGGTTCAATATTGCTCCACTGTCACTTCATGAAATAACCTAACCCTTTGATGTCTTTCTGTTGTCAAATTAATATGACTTGAAGAAACATGCAACTTACAGTGTTAACGAAATTAATGTCTCAAATTGGGCCTAGTGACCTAGTTTTTGACTGGACATGACCCATATTAGCCTAAACATCATCAAGACAAACATTCCGTCAAAGATTCAAGCTGCTTAAGTCAAAATTGCAGTCTATAGTGTGTTATCAAGATTTTTCTCAAATTAGGCCAAGTGACTTAATTTTTGACCGTACATGACCAATATTTGAACTTAGCCTAGATATCATTAATTGGGCGTTCTCACCGCCGATCTGGTAGACATTGGGAAGGGGTTGGGAAGGTCAAGTAGAAGTCGGGATGTGTGTCGGCAAGGGGTCTTCAAGTAGTCTGGAAGGGTCTTGATCTAGTATGGTCCACTAAAGATCTGGCAGAGGTCCCCTTAGGTTGTGTAGACCCTCGACCAAACATCTGGTCGAGCTTGGTCGCGGAATTTGGATGGTCGGGGAGATCGAAGTACTCAGATTGGCGGTGAGAACGTCCCATAAGACAAACATGCTGGTAAAGTTCCAACATACTCAAGTTAAAAATACGACTTCCAGAATGCCAACAAGTTTTTCATTCAATTTGACCTACATGTAGTGATCTAGTTTTGTCTTTGATAAAAAAAATTTAAGGAATTTTGGTGAGGACGTTGAGAGGATGCTTTCTGTGAAGTTTCATCCCAATTGACCCACTGGTTACAGAGGAGAAGATGTTGACTGACAACGCACGCCGGACAAAAGGCGATCACAATTAACTCACCTTGAGCACTTCATGCTCCGGTGAGCTAAAAAGGTTAAAGCATTGTGGCAAAAGTTGTATAATGCATACGCACCAAAATGTGGCTGCAAGTGAGAAAAGATGAAGAGTTAAAAAGCAGCTTACGGTAGTTTTCTTTGTTTGAAATACAGCTCACTGCCAATAAAAATGAACACTCAAAGGTATATAACCAAAAACAAAGGTTATTTAAAAATTTGTACAATCCCTGAAAGCGTTTTATATGAGGCTGACTTTGTAGATAATAATTGTGGAAGATAAATCCCACAAACAATCGTGGCGTTGAGGTTAATCCTATAGATATCCGCCAGATGTACGCCTGAGGTCGGATTCCGGTTACCGCACTCACTGAGGGTATTGTGTTAGTTACCTGTAACATAAAATAGAAAAATATGTAAGTCATAATATATGAGTTCATTAACCATTTTCACAAATTTGCTGCAGACAACTTTTGAAAACATTGTGGCAAAGATAAAAATTGCTCATCATGATCAATTGTGCCTTTTCCACCATTTTGCCAACTCTATTCAATATTTATACATTCATTTCTTGAGATTTTCCATCTATATGGTATTACTGTAAAATGCTTTGAATGTGGTCAAAATTTCAGGACTTTTGTTAAAAAATCAGCTATTTTTTTAAATTTGCGACATCAGTTTCAGCTTTGTCAGAAATAAAAAATCAGCGCAAAATCTTCATCACGCTGATGGAACACAGACAGAATGGAATGGTACTTTGTAAAACTTACTTTCATGAAAAGAAAAAACTTTGCCTAAAGCTTTGTGTGAAAAACTCTACCATAATGCGTAACTGGTTTGTACCAAGTTGTCAACACTCAAGGTAAAATATAGTCTCCCTGTTACAAATCAGTGAATACATGACATTGTATCCTTATAATTATAACAAATGAAAATTTGTCAAGCATGGAACAATAAACTATTTCAGATTTGAGAACAACATCGTCATCCCTTAGGTGGAAAATGATTATGTATTTAACTAGAAGATGCTTTATAATTCAAATAGCGCATGTTACCCCATTGTACAATCAAAGGGTTATCTGCTCATATTGGCCAATTATCCTGTGAAATTTAAAAACTCTTGGTCAAAGGGATTCTTTATATATTCATTCGAGGTCATTCTACTTGTGGAACCCAACTTTCTTGTGAAGTTTAAAGACTCTGGGTCAAAGCGTTCTCGAGATAGTGAGCAGAAACTGATATGACCTTTGACCCCAATAATACTAAATGTCACCTTCTTATCAAGGTATGGAGTCCTATCATCCAGTGAAGTTTGAAGACTCGTGTCAAAGGGTTCTTGAGATATTGAGCAGAAACATATTTGACCTTTACAGCTACTGTAACCTTGCCTATTGACCCCCCACACCCTTAGGGTCATCTTCTCAAGGGGTCAAAGTATCCTGTGAAGTTTAAAGACATAGGGACATAGGGCTCTTCAGGTATTGAGCGGTATCAGATTTGACCTTTATGTTGCATGTGACCTTGACCTTTGACCAAGTGATCTGAAAAACAGTAGGGATTATAAACTCAATAAGCCCAATCATCCTATGAAGTTTGAAGACTTTGCAACATAAAGTTCTTAAGGTATTGACCAGACAGAGTTGATGCTTAAAGTCCCTGTTACATTGAACTTTGACCACGTGACCCCAAACACTACTACTTGAGATTTTAGTAGAAACAAATTTGACCTTTATTGCCCCTGTGATCTTGACCTTTGACCCAGTGACTGCCAAAACAAAAGTATCATCCACTCAATGAGACCAATCATTCCATGAAGTTTGAATTCTCTGGGTACTATGGGAAGGAATCCGCCATGGCCGAGTGGTTAGTGTTGGGGATTTGGAACAAGGCATCCCCGGTTTGATCCGCAGTCATGGCGCTGTAGTAATGGTGTAGTTCTTCTGGGCAAGGTACATTTCCTAGCCTAGTACTGGTTTGTTTACCCAGGGATCATGAATAAGTGAACTGTCACCGTGATATAACTGAAATAATGTCGAATATGGCGTAAAACACCAACAAAACATGATTAATGAGGGAAGATGAGACATAAAAATATACATTAATGCTTTTAATTCATTAATACTTTTAATCATCAAAACGGCTAAAGAAGCATATCTATTGATGTCTTGAAATTCCAGATGTTTACTCAGGAGGAAATCAATAAATGAAAATTAATCTTACACAAAAAAAAAACCGATTTACAGTAATCAAATGTTTCATTACTGATGGCAGTAGTATGAGTTGGAATTAGAATAGATCCGTATTATCTCAACAAACACAAGTTGATCCAAGATATTTCCCAACAACATACTGGGAGGCTGTAATCATGTGGTGTCTATTAACGCCTCTACAGCAGATACATTTTGAAAACATTGTGACAAAAGGAGATAATGTTCAAAACAAGAAAATTCTTCATTTGCCACAATGAAGTCTATTCTATTATTATACTTTTAATTGCAGAGGTATTCTTATTTTTTTCTAAGATGTTTTCAAAATCATCTGCTGCAAATTTATGATATGTTTATTTATATGGATCTCCAAGCCAGCAGGATGACCCTCGGTTTTCACAGCAAGTCTTTCATGTTTGTTTCAAACACATCCAGTTGCGATATAACATTTTTCAGTAATTATACCTTCATTTATAGAGATTTTCTATGTTTTGCCTCACTGTGTTCCAAGTCATCTGCTGCTGATTTGTTGTATGTGGGAAAGGTTTAAAGAAGTGACTGATAAATGAAGTTTTAATTTTCTACAGATTACAAATCTGAAGAAGATTTGACTTTAAAAACATCACTGCAAAAATCTCTAAAAACTAATGAATAAATGTTGAATAGAGTTGAAAACATTATGACAAATGAAACAAGAGCTGTCCGCATGACAGCAGGCTTGACTATTTGGCCATTTGATACTATATACAACAGTTGTTACTGAGATAGTGGCTTGATAGTATATAATTATAAATCAAGTTGGATAAGTCTTGTTTGAATGATCATCTGCTGTTTGTGAGAAAAGGCCTTGCATGCAAAACTTTAACTCTAACTTCAAACAGGGCCATAATTTATAATAAATTCATTCAGGAGTTACCTAACCTGATTGTTTTATACCTTTAAAGACTATATTGAAGCTTTAAATCAATCTCTAAGTGGATAATGAGATATATATGTCATTATGTGCATGATAGTGCCATGCATGCAAAACTTTAACCAAATTTTAAGTCAAACAAGGGCCATAATTTGTACTAAATTCATACCAGAGTTATCTAACTTGACTGTCTGACACCCCTGAAGGCATGAATGAAGTTTCAAGTCAATATCATTAGTGGTTACTGAGATATATCCATGAAAGTACCTTGCATGCAAAACTTTAACCAGAATTTCTATTATTTGCATTATATGCTGGAAAGAGTTATCAAACTTGATTGTTTATATTGGTGTGATGGTTGGGAAGGGTTGTATACAGTTGTTTACAGTTTCAATGCAATGCAAGGAAAAGCAATGCAATGCAATGCATCAAGTAATTACTATGATATGGACTCTTAATGTCATTGCACGCAAAACTTTAACCAGAATTTGTAAGTCAAAAAAGGGCTTTAACTTGCAGTAAATGCAGGATAGAGTTATCTAACTACATAATCTACATAGTTGTGATGGTTGGGAAGAATTGCATAACGTTTCAATGCAATGCATCGAGTAAATACAGAGATATGGACTCTTAATGTAGTTGCATGCAAAACTTTAACCAGAATTGCCAAGTCAAATAAGGGGCATAATTGTGTCGAAATCTGATATGGATTATTGGGACTTGTCCTGCAAGGTCATTTGATGATGTCCAATAAGTGTGTGAAGTTTGAAAGCAATCGCATATGTGGTTTTTGAGATAAAGCCTTGCATGCAAAACTTTAACCACAATTTCTAAGTAAAACAAGAGCGCCAAATGTCACAAAATACGCCCGTCCTGTATAGTGATAATTGTTATTTAGCTGACAAGACCAATTTTAGGTAATTTCTAGGGTTAGGGTTACCCTTGTCCGAGATATTATGCCAATACACATTCTGACCAAATTTCGTGAGGATTGGACAAAGGTTTCTAAAGTTATTGAGCTGACAAGACCAATTTTATGTAATTTCTATAATTAAAGGGTGATAACTCTTGATTGACTTAAGAGAGATGGCTAGTTATCAAACTTGTCCGAGATATTATCCCAAAACACATTCTGACAAAATTTGGTGATGATTGGACAAAGGCTTCTAAAGTTATTGAGCTGACAACAGAATTTCAAAACGGGCATATAAAAAGGGGCATAATTGTGTTAAAATCTGATATAGAGTTATGGGACTTGTCCTGCAAGGTCATTTGATGATGTCCAATAAGTGTGTGAAGTTTCAAAGCAATAGCATGAGGTTTGTGAGAAAAAGCCTTGCATGCAAAACTTTAACCAAAGTTGCAACCCCGACGCCTACGCACAAGTGACTGTAATAGCTCTCATATTCTTCGAAATTGCTTATTCATTCAAAATCACCAAATTGCTTGTTGCTTCTTGAATTTTTTTTTTTACTATACCCATATAAGGCAAAGTAACCCCGCCCTCTAGAGACCATGCTTTTAGACCCGACCCCTAGAGGCCACATTTTCTCCCAAGGAGAAGAATTTTAGTTTTTACTTTAGCAAAACCGCCCTGCCCCCCCCGGAAACCATGTTTTTCGATAAATCTTTATGACTTGAAGAATCTGATAGAGGGTCACTCAAGGAACAATTCTACATAATAATTTGAATTCGTCCAATCAGTTACGGAGAAGAAGAATTTTTAAGTTGTTTCCTTGCATGGATCAAAAAAATTTGATGGAATTTACATGAGGACATTGAGAGGATGCTTCCTATGAAGGTTCATCCCAATTATCGCAGTAGTCACAAAGGAGAAGTCTTTTGTAGCCAAAAGATGACGCATGATAGACAATTTGCCATGACATAATATAAGCTTTTAAAACCCTTTCCCTCATATAGACGCTTTCTGAAGCCTCAGCAGCAGACAGCTTTTTTGAAAACATAATGACAAAAGAAGAAATTGCTCAAAACGAGCAATTTCTCCTTTTGCCACAATGTTTTCCACTTTTAGTCATAGGTTATCCATTTAATAATGAATTATAGAGATTTTTTTTTTTTTTTACAAAATATGTTCAAAGTCATCTGCTGCAGAATTGTCGCATGAGGGAAAGGGTTAACATTCTTGTACAAGAATGTTGTTTTACAGATTATAAATAATTGGGAATTAATGAGAAAATGTTACTTTATGGATTATAAATGATTTATTACTGATGGTTTGTACTTTATTTTTGTCAGATTAATAGATTAAATATTCAACATGAGCACATTGAGACTTTTTGAAGGAAGACAATAAGCTTGGTTGCAACAAAATGTTTGAGGAAAAAAATGCCCAGTGAGAGTTAGGCCGCATCTTCAGTGTTTACAGTGTTAAATTTGACATAGTGACCAAGATTTTGCCCAAATGTCACCCAGTTTAGAGTTTGACCGAGATTTATCGGTGATGAATTTTTTGATGAACTTTCACGTAGATTAAAAATAAAATGTGTCCTCTAGTGTTCATAATTGGTAATTTAGAAAAACCATTGATTTAAGGTAGATAACTTGGTTAAAGCTTAATTAGATTTTAAAATTAAAGAGGGCTATCTCCATTTCAATGTTATTTAACCTTATACCACAAACAGAAGCTTTCTGACATCTCTGCAGCAGACGACTTTTGAAAACATTGTGACAAAAGGAGAAATTACTCACTGACACAATGAAGAAATTTCTCCACTTGCCAAAATGCTTTCAACATTATTCAATAACTGTTATTTCATTTATAGAGAAATTGAATACTTTTGACTAAATTTTTTTAAAGTCGTCTGCTGCAGATTTGTTGTATATGGGAAAGCGTTAAAACAAGAATGTGTAAAATTGGTGAACTCAAGGGGTTATAACTTTGGTGTTCCTAAAGCAATTTTAGTGAAACTTGCAGTCTGACATTTCCCTATGGTGATTAACATTGCCATATAGTTTAACCCTTTCCCTCATATACTTTATAGACGCTTTCTGACGCCTCTGCAGCAGACAGCTTGTTAAAAAAAAAATGACAGAAGAAGAAATTGCTCAAAACGGGCAATTTCTCCTTTTGCCACGATGTTTTCCACTTTTAGTTATAGGTGATCCATTCAATTAAAGATATTTTCTATTTTTTACAAAATATGTTCAAAGTCGTCTGCTGCAGAATTGTTGTATGAAGGAAGGGTTAAATAAAATCAATTCAACCATGACATACATATATGGCTCTGGACAGACGAAGCCAAACCAATATCTCAGCTCTGACTGTGGTAAGGGGTAACAGAACTCTGACTGTGGTATTGGGTTTTAACAGAGCTCTGACTGTGGTATGAGGTAACAGAGATCTGACTGTGGTATGGGGTAACAGAGCTCTGACTGTGGTATTGGATAACAGAGCTCTGACTGTGGTATTGGGTATTAACAGAGCTCTGACTGTGGTATGGGGTAACAGAACTCTGACTGTGGTATTGGGTATTAACAGAGCTCTGACTGTGGTATGGGGTAACAGAACTCTGACTGGTATGGGGTAACAGAGTTCTGCCTGTGGTATGGGGTAACATAACTCTGACTATGGTATGGGGTAACAGAGCTCTGACTGTGGTATGGGGTAACAGAGTTCTGACTATGGTATGGGGTAACAGAGCTCTGACTGTGGTATGGGGTAACAGAGCTCTGACTGTGGTGTGGGGTAACAGAGTTCTGACTGTGGTATGGGGTAACAGAACTCTGACTGTGGTATGGGGTAACAGAGTTCTGACTGTGGTATGGGGTAACAGAACTCTGACTGTGGTATTGGATAACAGAACTCTGACTGTGGTATGGGGTAACAGAGTTCTGACTGTGGTATGGGGTAACAGAACTCTGACTGTGGTGTGGGGTAACAGAGTTCTGACTGTGGTATGGGGTAACAGAGCTCTGACTGTGGTATGGGGTAACAGAACTCTGACTGTGGTATGGGGTAACAGAGTTCTGACTGTGGTATTGGGTATTAACAGAGCTCTGACTGTGGTATGGGGTAACAGAGCTCTGACTGTGGTATTGGGTATTAACAGAGCCCTGACTGTGGTATGGGGTAACAGAGCTCTGACTGGTATGGGGTAACAGAGTTCTGACTGTGGTATTGGGTATTAACAGAGCTCTGACTGTGGTATGGGGTAACATAACTCTGACTGTGGTATGGGGTAACAGAGTTCTGACTGTGGTATGGGGTAACAGAACTCTGACTGTGGTATAGGGTAACAGAGTTCTGACTGTGGTATGGGGTAACAGAACTCTGACTATGGTATGGGGTAACAGAGTTCCGACTGTGGTGTGGGGTAACAGAGTTTCGACTGTGGTATGGGGTAACAGAACTCTGACTGTGGTATGGGGTAACAGAGCTCTGACTGTGGTATGGGGTAACAGAGCCCTGACTGTGGTATGGGGTAACAGAACTCTGACTGTGGTGTGGGGTAACAGAGCCCTGACTATGGTATGGGGTAACAGAGCTCTGACTGTGGTGTGGGGTAACAGAGTTCCGACTGTGGTATGGGGTAACAGAACTCTGACTGTGGTATGGGGTAACAGAGCTCTGACTGTGGTATGGGGTAACAGAGCCCTGACTGTGGTATGGGGTAACAGAGCTCTGACTGTGGTATGGGGTAACAGAGCCCTGACTGTGGTATGGGGTAACAGAGCTCTGACTGTGGTGTGGGGTAACAGAGTTCTGACTGTGGTGTGGGGTAACAGAGCCCTGACTGTGGTATGGGGTAACAGAGCTCTGACTGTGGTATGGGGTAACAGAGCCCTGACTGTGGTATGGGGTAACAGAGCTCTGACTGTGGTGTGGGGTAACAGAGTTCTGACTGTGGTGTGGGGTAACAGAGTTCTGACTGTGGTGTGGGGTAACAGAGTTCTGACTGTGGTATGGGGTAACAGAGCTCTGACTGTGGTGTGGGGTAACAGAGCCCTGACTGTGGTATGGGGTAACAGAGTTCTGACTGTGGTATGGGGTAACAGAGCTCTGACTGTGGTATGGGGTAACAGAGCTCTGACTGTGGTGTGGGGTAACAGAGTTCTGACTGTGGTATGGGGTAACAGAACTCTGACTGTGGTATGGGGTAACAGAGTTCTGACTGTGGTATGGGGTAACAGAGCTCTGACTGTGGTGTGGGGTAACAGAGTTCTGACTGTGGTATGGGGTAACAGAGCTCTGACTGTGGTGTGGGGTAACAGAGTTCTGACTGTGGTATGGGGTAACAGAACTCTGACTGTGGTATGGGGTAACAGAGTTCTGACTGTGGTATGGGGTAACAGAGCTCTGACTGTGGTGTGGGGTAACAGAGTTCTGACTGTGGTATGGGGTAACAGAGTTCTGACTGTGGTGTGGGGTAACAGAGTTCTGACTGTGGTATGGGGTAACAGAGTTCTGACTGTGGTGTGGGGTAACAGAGTTCTGACTGTGGTATGGGGTAACAGAGTTCTGACTGTGGTGTGGGGTAACAGAGTTCTGACTATGGTATGGGGTAACAGAGTTCTGACTGTGGTATGGGGTAACAGAGCTCTGACTGTGGTGTGGGGTAACAGAGTTCTGACTGTGGTATGGGGTAACAGAACTCTGACTGTGGTGTGGGGTAACAGAGCTCTGACTGTGGTATGGGGTAACAGAACTCTGACTGTGGTGTGGGGTAACAGAGTTCTGACTGTGGTATGGGGTAACAGAGCTCTGACTGTGGTATGGGGTAACAGAGCCCTGACTGTGGTATGGGTTAACAGAGCTCTGACTGTGGTATGGGTTAACAGAGTTCTGACTGTGGTGTGGGGTAACAGAGTTCTGACTGTGGTATGGGGTAACAGAGCCCTGACTGTGGTATGGGTTAACAGAGTTCTGACTGTGGTGTGGGGTAACAGAGTTCTGACTGTGGTATGGGGTAACAGAGCTCTGACTGTGATATGGGGTAACATAGCCCTGACTGTGGTATGGGTTAACAGAGTTCTGACTGTGGTATGGGGTAACAGAGCTCTGACTGTGGTATGGGGTAACATAGCTCTGACTGTGGTATGGGGTAACAGAGTTCTGACTGTGGTATGGGGTAACAGAGCCCTGACTGTGGTATGGGGTAACATAGCTCTGACTGTGGTATGGGGTAACAGAGCCCTGACTGTGGTGTGGGGTAACATAGCTCTGACTGTGGTATGGGGTAACAGAGCCCTGACTGTGGTATGGGGTAACAGAGCTCTGACTGTGGTATGGGGTAACAGAGCCCTGACTGTGGTATGGGGTAACATAGCTCTGACTGTGGTATGGGGTAACAGAGCCCTGACTGTGGTGTGGGGTAACAGAGCTCTGACTGTGGTATGGGGTAACAGAGTTCTGACTGTGGTATGGGGTAACAGAGTTCTGACTGTGGTATGGGGTAACAGAGCCCTGACTGTGGTATGGGGTAACATAGCTCTGACTGTGGTATGGGGTAACAGAGCCCTGACTGTGGTGTGGGGTAACATAGCTCTGACTGTGGTATGGGGTAACAGAGCTCTGACTGTGGTATGAGGTAACAGAACTCTGACTGTGGTGTGGGGTAACATAGTTCTGACTGGTATGGGGTAACATAACTCTGACTGTGGTATGGGGTAACAGAGCTCTGACTGTGGTATGGGGTAACAGAGCTCTGACTGTGGTATGGGGTAACAGAACTCTGACTGTGGTATGGGGTAACAGAGCCCTGACTGTGGTATGGGGTAACAGAGTTCTGACTGTGGTATGGGTTAACAGAGCCCTGACTGTGGTATGGGGTAACAGAGTTCTGACTGTGGTATGGGGTAACAGAGCCCTGACTGTGGTATGGGGTAACAGAGCTCTGACTGTGGTATGGGGTAACAGAGCCCTGACTGTGGTGTGGGGTAACATAGTTCTGACTGTGGTATGGGTTAACAGAGTTCTGACTGTGGTATGGGGTAACAGAGCTCTGACTGTGGTATGGGGTAACATAGTTCTGACTGTGGTATGGGTTAACAGAGTTCTGACTATGGTATGGGGTAACAGAGCTCTGACTGTGGTATGGGGTAACAGAGCCCTGACTGTGGTATGGGGTAACAGAGTTCTGACTATGGTATGGGGTAACATAGTTCTGACTGTGGTATGGGGTAACATAACTCTGACTGTGGTATGGGTTAACAGAGTTCTGACTGTGGTATGGTGTAACAGAGCTCTGACTGTGGTATGGGGTAACAGAGCTCTGACTGTGGTATGGGTTAACAGAGTTCTGACTGTGGTATGGGGTAACATAGTTCTGACTGTGGTATGGGGTAACAGAGCTCTGACTGTGGTATGGGGTAACAGAGTTCTGACTGTGGTATGGGGTAACAGAGTTCTGACTGTGGTATGGGGTAACAGAGCCCTGACTGTGGTGTGGGGTAACAGAGTTTCGACTGTGGTATGGGGTAACAGAGTTCTGACTGTGGTATGGGGTAACAGAGTTCTGACTGTGGTGTGGGGTAACAGAGTTCTGACTGTGGTATGGGGTAACATAACTCTGACTGTGGTATGGGGTAACATAGTTCTGACTGTGGTATGGGGTAACAGAGTTCTGACTGTGGTATGGGGCAACAGAGCTCTGAGTCTGACTGTGGTGTGGGGTAACAGAGTTCTGACTGTGGTGTGGGGTAACAGAGTTCTGACTGTGGTATGGGGTAACATAACTCTGACTGTGGTATGGGGTAACATAGTTCTGACTGTGGTATGGGGTAACAGAGTTCTGACTGTGGTATGGGGCAACAGAGCTCTGAGTCTGACTGTGGTGTGGGGTAACAGAGCTCTGACTGTGGTATGGGGTAACATAACTCTGACTGTGGTATGGGGTAACATAGTTCTGACTGTGGTATGGGGTAACAGAGTTCTGACTGTGGTATGGGGCAACAGAGCTCTGAGTCTGACTGTGGTGTGGGGTAACAGAACTCTGACTGTGGTGTGGGGTAACAGAGCTCTGACTGTGGTATGGGGAAACAGAGCTCTGACTGTGGTATGGGGTAACAGAGTTCTGACTGTGGTATGGGGTAACAGAGCTCTGACTGTGGTATGGGGTAACATAACTCTGACTGTGGTATGGGGTAACATAGCTCTGACTGTGGTATGGGGTAACAGAGCTCTGACTGTGGTATGGGGTAACAGAGTTCTGACTGTGGTATGGGGTAACAGAGTTCTGACTGTGGTATGGGGTAACAGTGTTCTGACTGTGGTATGGGGTAACAGAGTTCTGACTGTGGTGTGGGGTAACAGAGCCCTGACTGTGGTATGGGGTAACAGAGCCCTGACTGTGGTATGGGGTAACAGAACTCTGACTGTGGTATGGGGTAACAGAGCCCTGACTGTGGTATGGGGTAACAGAGCTCTGACTGTGGTGTGGGGTAACAGAGCTCTGACTGTGGTATGGGGTAACAGAGTTCTGACTGTGGTATGGGGTAACAGAGCTCTGACTGTGGTGTGGGGTAACAGAGCTCTGACTGTGGTGTGGGGTAACAGAGTTCTGACTGTGGTATGGGGTAACAGAGTTCTGACTGTGGTATGGGGTAACAGAGTTCTGACTGTGGTATGGGGTAACAGAGTTCTGACTATGGTATGGGGTAACAGAACTCTGACTGTGGTATGGGGTAACAGAGTTCTGACTGTGGTGTGGGGTAACAGAGCCCTGACTGTGGTATGGGGTAACAGAGCCCTGACTGTGGTATGGGGTAACAGAGTTCTGACTGTGGTATGGGGTAACAGAGTTCTGACTGTGGTATGGGGTAACAGAGTTCTGACTGTGGTATGGGGTAACAGAGTTCTGACTGTGGTATGGGGTAACAGAGTTCTGACTGTGGTATGGGGTAACAGAACTCTGACTGTGGTGTGGGGTAACAGAGCTCTGACTGTGGTGTGGGGTAACAGAGTTCTGACTGTGGTATGGGGTAACAGAGTTCTGACTGTGGTATGGGGTAACAGAGTTCTGACTGTGGTATGGGGTAACAGAGTTCTGACTATGGTATGGGGTAACAGAACTCTGACTGTGGTATGGGGTAACAGAGTTCTGACTGTGGTGTGGGGTAACAGAGCCCTGACTGTGGTATGGGGTAACAGAGCCCTGACTGTGGTATGGGGTAACAGAGTTCTGACTGTGGTATGGGGTAACAGAGTTCTGACTGTGGTATGGGGTAACAGAGTTCTGACTGTGGTATGGGGTAACAGAGTTCTGACTGTGGTATGGGGTAACAGAGTTCTGACTGTGGTATGGGGTAACAGAACTCTGACTGTGGTGTGGGGTAACAGAGTTCTGACTGTGGTGTGGGGTAACAGAGTTCTGACTGTGGTATGGGGTAACAGAGTTCTGACTGTGGTATGGGGTAACAGAGTTCTGACTGTGGTATGGGGTAACAGAGCCCTGACTGTGGTATGGGGTAACAGAGCCCTGACTGTGGTATGGGGTAACAGAACTCTGACTATGGTATGGGGTAACAGAGTTCTGACTGTGGTGTGGGGTAACAGAGTTCTGACTGTGGTATGGGGTAACATAGTTCTGACTGTGGTATGGGGTAACAGAGTTCTGACTGTGGTATGGGGTAACAGAGTTCTAACTGTGGTATGGGGTAACAGAGTTCTGACTGTGGTATGGGGTAACAGAGTTCTGACTGTGGTATGGGGTAACAGAGTTCTGACTGTGGTATGGGGTAACAGAGCCCTGACTGTGGTATGGGGTAACAGAACTCTGACTATGGTATGGGGTAACAGAGTTCTGACTGTGGTGTGGGGTAACAGAGTTCTGACTGTGGTATGGGGTAACATAGTTCTGACTGTGGTATGGGGTAACAGAGTTCTGACTGTGGTATGGGGTAACAGAGTTCTAACTGTGGTATGGGGTAACAGAGTTCTGACTGTGGTATGGGGTAACAGAGTTCTGACTGTGGTATGGGGTAACAGAGTTCTGACTGTGGTATGGGGTAACAGAGTTCTGACTGTGGTATGGGGTAACAGAACTCTGACTGTGGTATGGGGTAACAGAGTTCTGACTGTGGTGTGGGGTAACAGAGCCCTGACTGTGGTATGGGGTAACAGAGCCCTGACTGGTATGGGGTAACAGAACTCTGACTGTGGTATGGGGTAACAGAGCCCTGACTGTGGTATGGGGTAACAGAACTCTGACTGTGGTATGGGGTAACAGAGCCCTGACTGTGGTATGGGGTAACAGAGCTCTGACTGTGGTGTGGGGTAACAGAGTTCTGACTGTGATATGGGGTAACAGAGCTCTGACTGTGGTATGGGGTAACAGAGCTCTGACTGTGGTATGGGGTAACAGAGTTCTGACTGTGGTGTGGGGTAACAGAGCTCTGACTGTGGTGTGGGGTAACAGAGTTCTGACTGTGGTATGGGGTAACAGAGTTCTGACTGTGGTATGGGGTAACAGAGTTCTGACTGTGGTATGGGGTAACAGAGTTCTGACTGTGGTATGGGGTAACAGAGTTCTGACTGTGGTATGGGGTAACAGAGTTCTGACTATGGTATGGGGTAACAGAGTTCTGACTATGGTATGGGGTAACAGAACTCTGACAGTGGTATGGGGTAACAGAGTTCTGACTGTGGTGTGGGGTAACAGAGCCCTGACTGTGGTATGGGGTAACAGAACTCTGACTGTGGTATGGGGTAACAGAGCCCTGACTGTGGTATGGGGTAACAGAGCCCTGACTGTGGTATGGGGTAACAGAACTCTGACTGTGGTATGGGGTAACAGAGCCCTGACTGTGGTATGGGGTAACAGAGCTCTGACTGTGGTATGGGGTAACAGAGTTCTGACTGTGGTATGGGGTAACAGAGTTCTGACTGTGGTATGGGGTAACATAGTTCTGACTATGGTATGGGGTAACAGAGTTCTGACTGTGGTGTGGGGTAACAGAGTTCTGACTGTGGTATGGGGTAACATAGTTCTGACTGTGGTATGGGGTAACAGAGTTCTGACTGTGGTATGGGGTAACAGAGTTCTAACTGTGGTATGGGGTAACAGAGCTCTGATTGTGGTGTGGGGTAACAGAACTCTGACTGTGGTATGGGGTAACAGAGCTCTGACTGTGGTATGGGGTAACAGAACTCTGACTGTGGTATGGGGTAACAGAGTTCTGACTGTGGTATGGGGTAACAGAGTTCTGACTGTGGTATGGGGTAACAGAGTTCTGACTGTGGTATGGGGTAACAGAGCTCTGACTGTGGTATGGGGTAACAGAGTTCTGACTGTGGTATGGGGTAACAGAGTTCTGACTGTGGTATGGGGTAACAGAACTCTGACTGTGGTATGGGGTAACAGAGCCCTGACTGTGGTATGGGGTAACAGAGCCCTGACTGTGGTATGGGGTAACAGAACTCTGACTGTGGTATGGGGTAACAGAGCCCTGACTGTGGTATGGGGTAACAGAGCTCTGACTGTGGTATGGGGTAACAGAACTCTGACTGTGGTATGGGGTAACAGAGTTCTGACTGTGGTATGGGGTAACAGAGTTCTGACTGTGGTATGGGGTAACATAGTTCTGACTATGGTATGGGGTAACAGAGTTCTGACTGTGGTGTGGGGTAACAGAGTTCTGACTGTGGTGTGGGGTAACAGAGCTCTGACTGTGGTATGGGGTAACAGAGTTCTGACTGTGGTATGGGGTAACAGAGTTCTGACTGTGGTATGGGGTAACAGAGTTCTGACTGTGGTATGGGGTAACAGAGTTCTGACTGTGGTATGGGGTAACAGAGTTCTGACTGTGGTATGGGGTAACAGAGTTCTGACTGTGGTATGGGGTAACAAAGTTCTGACTGTGGTGTGGGGTAACAGAGTTCTGACTGTGGTATGGGGTAACAGAGTTCTGACTGTGGTATGGGGTAACAGAGTTCTGACTGTGGTATGGGGTAACAGAGTTCTGACTGTGGTATGGGGTAACAGAACTCTGACTGTGGTATGGGGTAACAGAGTTCTGACTGTGGTGTGGGGTAACAGAGCCCTGACTGTGGTATGGGGTAACAGAGCCCTGACTGTGGTATGGGGTAACAGAGTTCTGACTGTGGTATGGGGTAACAGAACTCTGACTGTGGTATGGGGTAACATAGTTCTGACTGGTATGGGGTAACAGAACTCTGACTGTGGTATGGGATAACAGAGCTCTGACTGTGGTATGGGGTAACATAGTTCTGACTGTGGTGTGGGGTAACAGAGTTCTGACTGTGGTATGAGGTAACAGAACTCTGACTGTGGTATGGGGTAACAGAGTTCTGACTGTGGTATGGGGTAACAGAGCTCTGATTGTGGTGTGGGGTAACAGAACTCTGACTGTGGTATGGGGTAACAGAGCTCTGACTGTGGTATGGGGTAACAGAACTCTGACTGTGGTATGGGGTAACAGAGTTCTGACTGTGGTATGGGGTAACAGAGTTCTGACTGTGGTATGGGGTAACAGAGTTCTGACTGTGGTATGGGGTAACAGAGCTCTGACTGTGGTATGGGGTAACAGAGTTCTGACTGTGGTATGGGGTAACAGAGTTCTGACTGTGGTATGGGGTAACAGAGTTCTGACTGTGGTATGGGGTAACAGAGTTCTGACTGTGGTATGGGGTAACAGAGTTCTGACTGTGGTATGGGGTAACAGAGCTCTGACTGTGGTATGGGGTAACAGAGCTCTGACTGTGGTATGGGGTAACAGAACTCTGACTGTGGTATGGGGCAACAGAGTTCTGACTGTGGTATGGGGTAACAGAACCCTGACTGTGGTATGGGGTAACATAGTTCTGACTGTGGTATGGGGCAACAGAGTTCTGACTGTGGTGTGGGGTAACAGAGCTCTGACTGTGGTATGGGGTAACAGAGCTCTGACTGTGGTATGGGTTAACAGAGCTCTGACTGTGGTATGGGGTAACAGAGTTCTGACTGTGGTATGGGGTAACAGAGCTCTGACTGTGGTATGGGGTAACAGAGCTCTGACTGTGGTATGGGGTAACAGAACCCTGACTGTGGTATGGGGTAACAGAGTTCTGACTGTGGTATGGGGTAACAGAGTTCTGACTGTGGTATGGGGTAACAGAGTTCTGACTGTGGTATGGGGTAACAGAGCTCTGACTGGTATTGGATAACAGAGCTCCGACTGTGGTATAGGGTAACAGAGTTCTGACTGTGGTGTGGGGTAACAGAGATCTGACTGTGGTATGGGGTAACAGAGCTCTGACTGTGGTATGGGGTAACAGAACTCTGACTGTGGTATGGGGTAACAGAACTCTGACTGTGGTATGGGGTAACAGAGTTCTGACTGTGGTGTGGGGTAACAGAGATCTGACTGTGGTATGGGGTAACAGAGCTCTGACTGTGGTATGGGGTAACAGAACTCTGACTGTGGTATGGGGTAACAGAGATCTGACTATGGTGTGGGGTAACAGAGCTCTGACTGGTATTTGGTAACAGAGCTCTGACTGGTAGGGGGTAACAGAGCTCTGAGTCTGACTGTGGTGTGGGGTAACAGAGTTCTGACTGTGGTATGGGGCAACAGAGCTCTGAGTCTGACTGTGGTGTGGGGTAACAGAACTCTGACTGTGGTGTGGGGTAACAGAGCTCTGACTGTGGTATGGGGTAACAGAGCTCTGACTGTGGTATGGGGTAACAGAACTCTGACTGTGGTATGGGGTAACAGAGCTCTGACTGTGATATGGGGTAACAGAGCTCTGACTGTGATATGGGGTAACAGAGCTCTGACTGTGGTATGGGGTAACAGAGCTCTGACTGTGGTATGGGGTAACAGAGCTCTGACTGGTATTGGGTAACAGAGCTCTGACTGGTAGGGGGTAACAGAGCTCTGAGTCTGACTGTGGTGTGGGGTAACAGAGCTCTAGATAAGACGAGTATTTCACATTGCGAAAACCTTATTACACTCTCAAACGCTATGGGTACTCAAAAGAATCGCATCAGTGAGACGATTCTTTTAAGTACCAACAACAAAGGGCAGGTGAGATATTAATGGGAAAATACCAGTTTACTCCTCCTTATCTAGACCTCCGGGGTAAGTACAATACAATGACAGTAACATCATTTTTTAACCAAACCTCCAAACAATTACTCCTGAAGCACCCACATTGATTCCAGGTGTTGGGTTAGTCAATACTGATTTTTTTATATTTTATAAAATATAACAGAAGTCAACTTTATATCAAATATGCTTATTTAAAACGTATTCTTGTCAAAATGCACATTCCTACAGATTGATACACAATTCAATTTAAGTGTTTACTCACATTGCAATCTGTGTCGTTGACTTCGTCCGCTCGGTAAAAATATGCACTAATAAAACAGTAAAGTAGAGCCGATGCAGGTACGGTAAGCGTAACAATTGCATATTTAGTAAATGGAATACACAAGAAAATATTTGAAACAGTTTTTTCTTTCGCACCCATCCTTTTTTATGTCAACTAGAAAGTGACAGCATTTCCGTGATACTGGAATAAAAGCTGAGTACATCCAAATGTATTATAAGAAATGGTGGGTTTGATTAGTATCTTTGAATATTGGGAAATCTGTTGGAGAACCGATCATCTTAAAAAAATGTATGGCAGCTGAATGATGCCATCTGGCGATGGCGTCCTGGCGTGTCAAACCAACACAAAACAGAACGACATAATGACAGATAAGTACTTGTTTTTGTTTTGGTGTGTTTGCACGGGCGAATTCTCGTGGGTAGTGTCAACGGTCCGTCACTTGCTTCGTTGTTTCGAAAGTTCAACATGTCTTGTTCATGCGAGTATTATTTGTGTTTCTTTTAACATGTATTACGTGTAGTCGTAAAAAACATTTTTTTATATAGTTATATAGTAATAGAGACCGAATTGTACATTATGCCAGGGTCATAGTCCATGACTATGTACATATATAAGCGTTAGCTTCTATAGGTCCTTTTGAGAGATGTTTTTCCATAAATGTGGTTTGTTTGTTCGTTTGTGACTTCCGGTTTCAGTTTAAAATTAATGGTCGGTTTCATGATCATTATAATATGATCTTCCATATTTCTATACACCCGGCATTTGGGGGTGTATTCTTGTTCATTTTTAAAGCTAAAATCACTTTCGCAGTTTTTAAAAACATATTTACAATTTAGTTCTGTGTAACATTTTGTATTGAATTAACTTTTCTATCATTTCATGATTTTCTGCTTAATTCTGTTAAATATGTTTTTTGTTTAATAAGGTGTATAGCATCGAGCTTGGAAATTAGATTTACATATCCAGTGAGTATTCAACCTTGCCTTAAAGGTGTTTAGCTTGGTTGCTTCTATTACTGTTTGTCGTAATGAACTTACAAAGTTTCTTGTCGAGTCATGTCGCAATGTATGACGCCACAAAATGCCGATGGTTTTCAATTAAATTATTGTTAAACTGACTGATAAAATAGCCTAGAATACTCATAATAGGTAAACCATTTAACATTAACATTATTCCGATATTTTATATCTGCAATATAAATGCTTAGCGGAGCGTATCGTGGCCTGACGAGTATATATGTTTAGGCCTCTGCCACCGGTGTCACTAAACAGAGTCTGGTAGAGTCTGGTAGAGTCCGGTAGAGTCTGGTCGTCAAATATCCCATTATATCACTGTTTTGTTGTGTTTTTGTATTGAAATGAATAACATAAAGTGCTTTTGTATCATATAAATAAAAATATAAATGGTATTTGCCTATTTTAGCTCATTTTCGAGGAAATATAGAAATATTATATGCGTGAACACGGACACTGGTAGAGTCTGGTCATTATTAAGCAATAAATACAAAGTTTTATACGATTTTTAAGTTATAAAAAGTTTAATTTGATTTATATGTGTCATATTATATATTTATTTATTATGTTATTTCAGCTGATAATCGGGAAAATAGTGGAAGATTGAGGATTTTTAACGATAACAATGTGTTTCGTAAATCAAAATGGCCGACGTGAAATTTCTGTTTATAATGCGGCAATATCGCACATCCTGAACGAGTAATACACTAAATTCTCTCTCTATTATGCGTCAACTAATTGATTAGGTGGGATCAACAGATTATAGTTATAATTATATTTTAACAATGCCAAGATTTTAAATGTATGAAAACTACTAGATTCGAATAATTTTATGTCTTATATGTCATTAACGTTAATTAAACCAAATACTTAGAGAGCTATATACTTACTTAAAAGTACAATGTAATTCATATGAAATTAAAGACTACATTCCGGAACTCTCTCATGGTCCAACATTTAATGTTTGGATCTATATTATATCATTTTTGATTTTTTTTCTATGTTTTCCATTTTAGGTTACCAAAATAGAGCCCGTGCGCCTGACGAGGACCCGGGCCGTAAATGACCCTACACAGAGCTCCATTTTTTAAATTTTTTATTCTATGATTTTGGTTCTATGTACATTCATTTGATAAAGATCAAAAGCATGGCCGAGCAGCAGCACCCAGCTACCGGCCGTGTCTGCACCACTGTTGAGCGTGCTTGCTTAGGGTGTTTAGCATGCAGACATTGGCAACATGTGAACCCGGGGCCAAGGCAACATTACCCACGAAACTCATAAGTCAATATAGAGCCCTTCCCCTGCCAGCTCGCTATTAAATCGAGTGATACGCAAAGGACAAACCAGGAATTGTCCCTTAACACATTTGTCTCAACCCGAATCTCGAACAGATGTATGCCGGTTTCTTTTGTATCCTCAAGATTTATGTGTGTTTGATTCAATTCGTTTCTAATTGGTGACGTGATCTCATTTTAGGTTAACAAAAAAGACCCTACACAGAGCTCCATTTTTTTTGGATTTTTATTTATTGTTTTTGGTTTATATTTTCCGCTTCTTTATGTCTGCTTCCTGGTGACATAACCAGTACTCAAATTTAAACCTGGTCCTAGCGTTAACATTTTAGACGGATATAGAGGAATTATGGTTGAAAATGTTGAATGTACAACTGACATACAGGTATTAGCGAATGATTGATAAAACATATATTGTTGTTGGTTCGCAACTAAAATATGCAGTCCTTTTAACATGAATGTGTTTCAATATAATCTGTGTTTTTTTATTTTCAATTTTTCAGGCGTTTGCGAGTGCCGAGTTTTCGTTCAATTCTCGTTATGGAGGGTAATGTTAGTTGCTTATCTGTTGATGTGATGTTTGAAATGTGATGCGACTTAAAGTTCAATAATTTCATAAATCGCCTTGATCTCTGGTCAGGACTTAACTATGTCCATATGTAGCATGAGAAACGTGTAGCACCGACGCTTGTGTCGCCAAACAATATTTACCCGAGTCGTGCATTGCGCCTCTCACATCAAGAGTTCGACACTGTTCAAGTTCTCGGAACTTTTCTATCATGTCGGGCAATTTCTGGACTACCCAGTTTGTCGTCCTTTTGATAACATGGTTGTACGACTCATTTGCATTATTAAACCATTGTTGTGGTAGCCACGAATGTTTGAGTTTGGGGAGAAACATATGCTTCTCCAAATTGGTAAGTATCCCTTGTAAATATGTCAAATATGGATGTGTATTGGATATTTCTTGGTCCATTTCTGTGAATGAGGTTGCAGTTTCAGCACTTAAGATACCATTAGGACCGAAGAGTTTACAAATAATGCGGTTAACCACAGGTTGAGGAAGACACTTACTGAGTAAATTTACCGCATTATCCTTCAAATGTTTCGCGCAAAGAACTCTTGTGGCTTATGGGAAACATATGTCAAAAACTCTTCGTAGGGACAAAATATTAATTTACTCTGGTCAATGTCACTCAATTTATCCTCCAATTTCATATGAATTACTTTTAAGTAAGTATATAGCTCTCTAATCATTTGGTTTAATTAATGTTTATGACATATAAAACATAAAATTATTCCAATCTAGTAGTTTTCATACATTTAAAATCTTTAATTATTTAATAATTATAACACTAATCTGTTGATCACACCTAATCAATTAGTTGG